>JAHRHZ010000061.1:7687843-7700945 GCA_024137785.1 Ginglymostoma cirratum | reverse complement strand
GGATAACAAGGTGTAGAGCTGGATGAACACAGCAGGCCAAGCAGCATCTTGGCCTGCTGTGTTCATCCAGCTCTACACCTTGTTATCTCAGATTCTCCTGCATCTGCAGCTTCTACTATCCCAGTTATTATAGATGTCTGGAGCAGGTATGACTTGAACTTAGGCTTCCGGCTCCAGAGGTATAGATGCTATAACTACACCACAAGAGCTCCTACTACATTGCAGAACTATTTTGGACTCAAAATATCAACTCTGTTTTTTACTTTCCACTGATGCTGCCAGACTTGCTTTTCTTTCAGATCTCCAGCATCCAGCTTTTATCTTGGGTTTGAGATCCTGGTTTTCAAGTACTTGGTCAGATATTTCTAATTAACCTATTCAGAAATGTATTACATACCTCTGGAGAAGATGGGATTTGAACCAATGCCTCTTGGTCCAGAGATAGGGACAATACCACTGTTACCATTTTGCAAAATCATCTCAATGTTGTAAATTGGTTCCATGTCTTTCAGCATTAAGGAGAATTAGACACCTTGGGGACATAAATTTGCCTTGGGTAGGACCAGAGGGTAGGATGGATCATAATGACATAGGAAGTAATGACTGCACTTTTCTCAGACTTCTTTTTATTCAATAATCTTGAGGCTTCATATTAAAAGCTTGGCTATTGCATTAGATATTCTTTGTTGCTTTTCAGTGCCTATTACTTCTCAAAAGAGACATTAAACCAAAGGTTTTCACTTTTCGCTTTTAGAGTTAGAATTGGCTTTACTGTCACATGCACTCAAAAGGATGCAGTGAAAAGTTTACAATGTCGTCGTTTATGGTGCCATCTTAGGTACAGGACACCTAGGTACAAATACTTAAGTGTTTGTTACAGAATTGAAAGAATAATAAAGTCCAGAATAGGAATACAAACTTTTTTAAAAAGTCATTTAATTACTCAAAGTCCAGCATAAGACTAAAAAGTTTTTTAAAAGTACTCAAATTTCAGTCCTTTTCACCAAGTCCATGCCAGCACTGACCCTGCAGACCACACCAGGCCAAGTCTCTAGACCACACCAGGCCAAGTCTCCAGACCACACCAGGCCAAGTCTTTAGACGACACCAGGCTTCAAAACTCAAGGCCTCACTTCCAGTCCACAAGGGTCTTGCCTCCGCTTCGGCGGCCTCTAGCCCGGGACTCACCTTCTCACTTTGGCCTCCAGTCCGGGACTTACTTCCTCATGCCAGGCTCTACTCCAGGACTCGCCCCCCCTGCTGAAATGTAAAATACCCAACTTCAAAAAAGTACCAACAATCTATTTCACATAAGCAGAGGGTGCTGATTGTTCAGACAATGGTATACATGGAGATGCAACAGCGATTGTTAGCTGTAATTCTTACTGAACCTAATAAATTTAAACCAGGCTTTTGGATAACATTTACTAAATAATCCTGACAATGCTGAGAATTCCATTCAGAAAGAGATTTATGATTATGAATCAGACTTGCAGTATGGTACAATCGTGAATGCTGGAAGCTACATATGTTCAAACACAGGATGTGAGAATGCATTCACCAGCATTGATCATTCATTTGTGATCATTATAACAAAAAGTTTGAGGTGTATCAGCTAGCCTACTGGAATTGACAGCAATGAATACTTGTCCCCACTGCCTTCGTATGGAGTCAGATCCCTTGAGTATCAGACTGTCAATTACTAATTGCACTTATAACTACTTCTGAAGGTTGTGATGCAAGACTTACTCAAACAAGTTGACCAAGTGATTTAGGCTAAATTTCAGTGCAATACCTATGGAATGCTACACTGCCGAGGCACTTTCTAGAAAATGCAGTGTTTTACAAAGATCACGGTAGTTGATTTGAAAGGTTGCTTGGCATTTTATCAAAGGAAGGCAGTGGACCTCTATATTGTTCGGATCAAAATCCAACCCTCAACCAAAATCAGACGGGGAAAGCTCTGAATTAAGCTGGAACGCATCGATGTGGACATCGTAGTGTGCAGTTACTCCACACCATTTGTAATGATCCATGCAAGACTTGAGGTCTCTGCTAATTTAAATGGTATTAGTATGTAGCTTAGTGCTAAGGGTGTGATGAACTGCTGCATGCCAGAACTAAAATCACAATGTCAGCTTGCTCCTCTTAAAGGCAAAATCCATTCGGACTGCAGCAGGGGTTGGGACTGGTCAGAAAACAGTTTTAGCAGAAGGAGGAATGGAAATGGTGCAACATGCGAGAGTGTCTGCCCCGTTGGGATCTGTGATACAGGAGTTGGATAGAAGAAGAAGGTTCTCCTCTTCTAGGGTCTGTGAAGTCCTGGAGACAGGCATTATAAAGATAGTGGGAGAAACTAACTATAGATCCCGGGATGCAGATACAGTACAGCAAAATTTTCAATATTTTCAATAACCTTAAGCATAGTCAAGGTCAGTGAATGAATCTTCACATATCTTGTCTGTACAAAAGGAACAGTATTCTCACAAACTACTCCATTCACCATACACCTCCAGCACACTCTTTATCTTACATGGCTCATGCATAACATTCATAGCCTCACCCCACACACTTAGAATTGATCCAACTCTTACACGTACATCTCACTTGCAAATACTGCCAGCTATTCAACAATGAAAGATACATCAATCAAAGACTTTGTAACAATGGAAGTCAGGGACAACATAAAAGCAAAAGGAATGTGGCGAAGATTAATGGGAAGCCAAAGGTTTGGGAAGCTTTTAAAAACCAGCAGAGGAAAACTAAAAAAGCATTAAGGGGAAGAAGATAAAATATGAGAGTTGACTAGCTGTAATATAGAAGAAAATTGCAAAAGTTTTGTTTAGATTTGTGAAAGTAAGACAGAAGCAAGTGTGGACATTGGACTGCTGGAAAATGTGGCTAGAGGAGTAGTAATACGGGCCAAAGAAACAACAGAGGAACTGAACAGGGACTTTGCATCACCTTCATAGTGGAAGACACCAGCAGCATACCAGAATTTCAAGAGAGTCAGGGAACAGAGGTGCATCCAGTCACCATCACTAAAAGGACCGTATTTGGAAGGTGAAAGTTCTGAAGGTGGATAAGTCACGCGGACCAGCTGGACTATATTCCAGAGTTCCAAAGGAAATAGCTGAGGGGATTGTAGAGGCATTGGTCATGATCTTTCAGGAATCACTGAAGTCAGGGAGGGTCCCAGAGGACTGGAAAACTTAACACTCCTGTTTAAGAAGGAAGGAAGATAGAAGAAAGGAAACCATAGGCCAATTAGCCTGCTCAGAGTCAGCACAGCTTCATCATGGGATGGTCATGCCTGGCAAATCCATTAGAATGGTAATGCACAAGTTAGAGAAAGGAGAGCCAATAAACATGATATACTTGGATTTCCAAAATGCCTTTGACAAGGTGCCATACAGAAAGTTGCGAAATAAGATAATAGCCAATGGTGTTAGGGGCAAGGTACTAGCATCAATCGAGAATTGGCTGACTGGCAGAAAACAGGAAGTAGGGGAAAAGGACTCTTTTTCAAGATTTCTGCTGGAGACTAGTAGAGTTCCTCAATGACCCATGTTGGGAGCACAATTATTCATATTATACATTAACCATCTGGACAAAGGAACAGCGGGCGCTGTTTTTAAGTTTGCAGATGACACTTGGGTAGAGCTGGTAGTGTTGACAAAGCTGGGAGGCAACAAAAGAACCTGGACAGTCGAGGAGAGTGGGCAAAGAAGTGGCAGATGGAGTACGGTGTATGAAAATATGAGGTTATGCACTTGGTAGGAAAAACAGAAGTATAAACTATTTTCTGAATGGGGAAAGGCTTGGAAATCTGAAGGAGGAAAAGAATTTGGACTCCTAGTTCAGGATTCTCTTAATGTTAAAATGTAGGTTTAGTTAGCGTTAGAAAAGCAAATGCAATGTTAACAATCATTTGAAGTGGGCTCAAATGCAAGAGCAGAGGTGTACTGTTGAGTCTGTATAAAGCTCTAGTCAGACTGTATTGGGAATATTATAAGCAGTTTTGGTGCCCATATCTAAAGAAGGGTGTGCTGGTGTTGGAGTGGGTTCAGAGAGTGATCCCAGGGATAAATGGCTTGTTATGTGAGGAATGGTTGAGGATTCTGGGTCTGTATTTGATGAACTTTAGAAGGATGAGCGGAATCTGATTGAAACCTATGGAATACTGAGAAGCCTGGGTAGAGTGGATGTGGAGAAGATGTATGCACTAATAGGCAAAACCAGGACACAAGGGCACAGCCTCAGACTGAAGGGACTATGCTTTAGAACTGAGATGAGGAGGAATTTGTTCAGCCAGAGGGTGGTGAATCTGACTAAGTCATTGCCACAGAGGTCTGTGGAGGCCATGTCATTGAGTGTATTTAAGATGGAGATGGTTAGGTTCTTGATTGGTAAGGAGATTGAACATCATGGGAGAAAACAGGAGAATGGGGTTGAGAACATAGGAGCTATGATCAGACTTGATGGGCTAAATGGGCTGATTCTGCCCTAATGTCTTACAATGTTGAGTCCAGTTCTGGAATATTGCATGCAGTTTTCATCTCTGCATCTGAGGAAGTATGTCCTTGCTATAGAGGGAGTGTAGTGATGGTTTTCCAAACTGATTCCTGGGACAGCAGGACTGACATATGAGGAGAGGTTGAATTGGTTAAGATTATATTCACTGGAGTTCAGAAGAATGAGAGGGAGGTCACATAAAAAAATTATAAAATTCAAACAGGACTGGACATGGTCAATTCAGGAAGAATGTTCTCAATGTCGGGGCAGACCAGGGTCACCATCTAAGGACACAGGGTAACCCATTTTGGACTGAGATGAGGAGAAATCTCTTCACCCATAGACTGGAAAGCCGGTGGAATTCGCTACCATAGAAAGCAATCAAGCCAAAGCATTACATTGTTTGAAGAGGGAATTGGATATAATACTTGGAATGAAAGAAATCAAAGGATACAGGGGGAAAGCCAGCAACACCAAATGATGCCTGGAAACTATTTTATGCAGACACTTTGACCAGTTCATTAATCATAAGACATGTTTAACCAGGTGGTCTTACTGTATGAGACAAACAAAGTACTGCAGTTCAAATGTTGTCTTATTAAAACACTTGCACATTAAAGAAAATGATTCTTACACAAACTAAATTAACTTTTTCCCAAACTAGGCCAACTGCCTGAAAAACACATATACTTCCCACTCTGGTGAACTTGATTGGATCAATTCACTGAGCCCCGTCAACAGGGCACTCAGACTTATTTTGGTACAAAGTTGGGTCTCACACGGAATCATCACTGCCTCAGTCTTTGCTGAGGAAATGGCAGGTGTTCCTTTCTGAGCCCCTTCTGGAATATTCTCTGACTTCAGCCACTGGGTTACAACGCCCAATGAGGTTAGGCCAAATTATTTTTGGTGTATCCATCCCCTTTCCAAGATACGATTACTCCAGGGTGCAAAGGGGTCTGGCCAAAACTGGGGATTACACTAACATACTGTTTCTCTCTATTGTTCTGTCTGAGTACATCTCAATGAGTTTTGGGTCATAACAATTTTCCCATTCTTAGTGTTGAGTACTATTTTTCAATATGTAAAACAGAGCAGGGCTGGGCCTTGTTTGCTTTTGACCTGTGGTAGCCTTGGCCTCTTTACATTTATCCGGCCTTGTTTACCGAAACTGTTTAGCCAGTTTTATGTTCAGTGCTTAGGTTGTCGGCCACTTGGCCAAGCGGCTATTGAATTGGATGATCAGCCATGATTACAAAGAATAGCAGAGCAGGCCTGAAGGGCTGAATGGCCTATTCCTGTCTCTATTTCTGCATTTCTATGTAATTAATGGGAAACAGGCAGGATTGCATGTCCTTAAATAGCAGAGGAGATGCTGTTGCCATTTTGGAGAAGCCATTGGGGGTTTGAAACCTTAGAGGTTGGCAGTATATTCTCATATCCACTTTCTCCTCTTCCCATGATCTGTTCTAATTTATGAGGTGCAGATGGTGTAAACATACAACTCTCATTTTTCACCCTCTGCCTCATTTCTTCCTGACCCATATGCCTATATGCTTTCAGGTGTAAAAGGAGTGCCACTGGTTACTGTTTTGGGCGTATGCCATATAGAGGAACCTGAAGAAGAAAGACCATAAATTCAATCTAACAGTCACCCCAGTGCTGATACAGACACCACATGTATACTTTACAGGGGAACATATAGAGGCAGGACCTGCAGATGACAAGTCATTGGGCACCGCTGAGTTGCAGCCAAATGAGAATGAAAGGATTGTACGGCTGGTAGGGTCTCAGATAAGTTCAGCTGTAGAGAACTCAGGTGAGGACTTGAATGAAGTGGCTAACGGGAAAAAACTGATGGGCATGCACTTGGAAATGCTTGGTACATTGGCCAGTCAGCTAAAAAACCTGATGGCACTGTTAATGAGTGTAGTGAAATCTGGCTTCCACTTGAGACAGGTCTTTGCACAGAATTTAGAGCCCTTCCTATTCAATGTGGAACTCACACTCATGAACCAGATATGATGCTATGTCTGATGATTGATAGCTCAGTTTCCATCGCTCCAGTGAAAAATCAGATTGAGGTCACAAAATCTTCATTTGGTGTCATGCAGCCTCCTCCTACATTGCCATCTCAGGAGTAGACATTGGTCCTCAGTGGCTTGCAGAATCTCACAGCAGTCCTGTAATCTGTGATCCAACAGATTATTTAGATTTCTGAGGCGCCTGCCCATGGGTAGTGGCAGTCGGTCCATGGCTTAGGAACATGCTCTCCTCTCTAAGAATGACAGGATTCGACAATACTTTGCCAGTACTCAGTGCACCAAGCCACCCTGCTGTCACTCAACGCTGAAATGGTGCACTCTAAAGCAGGGCCTTCTGCAGACAGAGCTGCTTGAAGTAATCGTCAAGCCCATCTGCAGTTTCCCCCAGTGAAATCAGCAGCCATTGTGATTATGATACATCTCAAGCAGTGTGCACAAAAAATCCTGCGTATGCAAAGGAAGGTACCCTGCACCATGAGAAACCTGTTGTCTTGGCAGAGCCACATCCTCACTCTATTTGTTTCCACTTGGTCAGAAAGAACATAAATGAACTCCCCTTTTCTGGCATAAAGAGGATTTGCAACTTCTCAGATGCAGCTGCAATAGACTGTGACATGATTTACACCTTCTCCAGCCTGGAAGGATCCGCAAGTACAACAATTCAGGGCAATAGTCACATTTATAATCACTGCCCACACCACTCTTACCATGCTCTGAATCTACAGATCTGGTTGCAAAGGGAGGCAGAGTTCCTACAGCGCATATATGTCACCTACACCTGGGTTAGTGTTTCCAAGAACACCTTTGATAGAGAGGTCCTGCTGAGAGTCAAACTAACTTGCCAATTGTTGATTGCTTTACGTAGTAGACTATTCTTTCTTTCTACTGATGTATGTTCAGTTATATATATTTAAGAGAGGGCACTAACTGAAAGGGCATGGCGATAATGACAGAGCTAGTTTTATATCAGCACTCCTTATGTAATCCACTCTGCATATTTCTAGCACACACTGCTAACAGAGCCATTAAGAAGACACTCAGTGCAAATGTGTTGCAAATGTGCACGTGTGAAATGGACACCATTTTGCTACCAAAATACCACCTATGGTTCTGAAACTAGGGGTACAACAGAATCCAATTTTGTGGTTACTATTAGGTTAATTATCTGTTTTTTGTGGAACCTAGCATTTGTAAATTGACTGCCATATTTCCCTATAGTATAACAGAGATTAAATTCCAAAAATACTTCACCAACTTTTTTTGGATGTTGTGACTGTATTAATGTACCTTCTTCGCACCACTCTTTCTGTTTACATTAGTTACACACAGAAGCCAGTCAGGTGTAGATAAAAATGACATTTATTGGCAATGAAGTGATTTACCATGTTGACCAAATGCAAAAAATCAAACTCTCAGACAAAATCAGTGCCTCCAGGCACAAGAAAATATAAAAGAAATAAATCAACAGTTTTCCCTCTTCAGTAACATTTCTAATAAGCAGCACTTCTTAATGTTGAAGAGTTTCTGTTTATGCCACACAGTTAAATCGAGTACTTCACACATCAACAGCAACCACCCAACCTCCTTGAATCATAAATCTGCCCTTGCAGGATTTGCCTCAATTGCATAACCTCTGCTGTTCTCTATCAGGCATAGAATGATGGAGAGGAATGAAAGAGGGTAAACTATCAAAGTCACCAAGAATATATTACAAAATTAACAAGCAACATAAAATTTAAATGCAAAGTTCTACTTGTTGCAGTTGGCAACATTTAGCAACAGTCATTAGCTTTCCAAGGTCTGCAGGCACACACTGGTACAAGTTAATGACAGAAGTTCCCCTGCCACAGTCACTGAGAATATATATAGTAAACAAATAATGTAAAGTATAAATGCAAAATTTTGCTTGTTACAGATGACAACATTCTGCAAAAGCCATTAGTTTTCCAAGGTCTGCAGATATGGTCTGAAGCCTGCTGATCATCCTAGCATGTCCTCGTTCACTTTATAACATCTCAAGAACAAACTATTCTATCCAGGTCACCTTCAAAACAAACTTGCATTGCAAAGAAAATAAATTACTTCCCAAAATATTCAAAATGTCTAACTATAAACACCATAAGTGATAAAAAGTGCTGCAAACATTACCAGAAACGTACAAATATCTTTAAAGAAAGCTTTTAAATCTACTTACCTAAGGACTCCATCACAAATAAGCACAAAAGTAAAAGTGATGAAATCTATCAAACCCTGCAGAATTTGCCAATTGACCAGCTTCTCTTTGCCTCAAATCTATCATTCGTAATCTAAAACCAGTAACATTTATTTGTCCTGTATCCTGTTTTTATCAATATTTCAGTTCACTGTGCCACTTGTTGCAATGTCTCAGAAACCATCTTGGGTGAATTTCTGTAGAAACTGAATTTCTAGTTGATCATTTACACTATTTTTCTAAGGTTTCTTCCCACAATCCCTCCTATTGCAAAAAAAAACTGGGACATCTCTTCCTTGCTTATTTTTCTGCATTTTATTGAGTAGACCGGGACTGTATTCACTGTGATTTAGAAGAATGAAGGGGGAATCTTATTGAACATATAAAGTTATGAAGCGAATAATAGGATAGAAGCAGGGAGGTCGTTTCCACTGGCGGGTGAAACTAGAACAAGGAGCATTGCCTGAAAATAATGGTTAACATTTAGGACTGTGTTGAGGAGGAACTTCTTCACACAAAGGGTTGTGAATCCGTGGAATTCCCTGCCCAGTGAAACGGTTGAGGCTACCTCATTGAGTGTTTTTAGAGCAAAAATAGATAGATTTTTGAATAGTAAAGGAATTAAGGGTTATTGTGAGCTGATGGTTAAGTGGAGATGAGTCTACAAAAAGATCAGCCATGATCTTATTGAATGGCAGAGTGGGTTCAATGGGCTAGGTGTCCTACTCTTGTTCCTACTTCTTATGTTCTTTCTTTATCACTACGTGTAGATGCTACTGTGCCATTGAAAAAAACACAAAAGGATTTTAACATTCACTCATTAGGCATGTTCAGTGTATTCTTAATGACTTGATTTATGTTTCTGCATGTCTTATTTTAATAATATTCAAATATTTTATTTTAAGTGCATTATTGGCTATACTAAAACGACATCCACTGTAATTGTAAGTAAGTACGTTGACCTGTTCACTAAAACTAAGGGAAAGAGTGATTTTCAGGCTAAATTATCTTTTTGAAATATCATATGTCTTGAGCAAAACCGATTGGTGATAAGATAGATTTTCTGGCAACAATATTGCAATTCAACTATGTATTTCTTTGAATAAAATTAATTAATAAATCTCCAGATAATTCACTTAGACCATGTTTTTTGCTTGTAAACAAACAAAGCACCCTTGTTATTTGGGCTGATGTCCCAAGGTTGGACATTGTACATCGTCAGATATAATAGACTCAATATCAAACCTGTTGGATTATCAGGCTCTAGAATCAGTAACACTTCTAAACTGACAGTGTCATCACCATATTAAAGTGACCTTCAGAAAGTGTAATTTTAAAAATCTGTTTGAGATGTTACTACCGAATTTAAAAAGAAGAGGAACTTTTAATATTCAGGCAAAATTAGTAGGTGTCCACTCACACATGTAAGTGAACAGACATTACCATTGACATCTTATTGATACTGCTTTCCATTAAATAATTTGCATCACTTTGTAGGATTACAGGGTAAATTGGATAAAATGCTCTTTATCCATTCAGAATACCAATCTCATTACCTTCCTATTGTAGCATCTGTTTCTTAAATGAACTCTTACTTTAAGTAGCCTTTTGGTAATCCATTGCAGCTTTTGATCATCATCAGAATGAATGTATTCCATAACCATAAATAGGCTCTCCTCACCCCTGAGATGGTGCCCTCTTCTACTGTTGCTTTGCTATTTCTGAGTATTATTCCATTCTTTCATTCTCTATTCCATTAAGGTTCTTATACATGTCCATAAATGACTTCAAAGGCATTTATTATTGTGACTCAATTGTGGTTCTATAATGGGAAGCCATACTGCAATGCTAGATTACGTGTTCAAGCAACACGATGAAAAGTTTACTAAGATAGCCTACAAAAATAACTGGGGTTCTCATGGCACAGTAGCAGCATCCCTACCACCGGGCTGGGTTCAAGTCTCACTTGGAGGCCTGGAGATGCCAAAAAATGTTTGAATAGATTGATTAAATTAACTATTAAAAATAATTGCTCAACAGCATTCTGGCATGTGAACATAAATGTGCAAAAGAAGCTTCAACTACAGAGGCAATAAAGATTAATGTCAAATTTGCTTTCTAGATTTAACCTTGCATGTCTGTGGTAGAGTCCATGGCTGCAAAGTCAAAGTATATTTTTAAAATAAGTTACTTGATAAATACACTTAATTCATTGAGATAGGCCACTAATGCAGGAAGCTCAATACTTAAACTGGGGGTTTCGATTTCCAGTTGACTATTCAAAGCTTTCACCTTAAGGTTAACATATTTGATTTTCCAGTTGTTTCTGACAACTGGCGTACGGATGAGTCCAAAGAGTTGCTCAAAAATACCCACGCACTGTGTGTTCTTATGAATGGTTCCAGCCACTGCTAAGGCAACTATCCCGTGTGGAGAAGTTACACATCTCATTCCATTCTTGCTGATGTTGGGATTGAAGAGCAGTTCTTCATCCTTCACCAGGGACAGCAAGCGCTGACTGACCATTGTTGAGCTCTGATATTGCTCTGTTTTGTCTTCCTGGACAGAATAAGCAAAATGAAGCATTGCATCATCCCAAAAGTGCTGTGGACCCCACTCTTCTGGTTGTCGGCCAAATGACGGGTTTTGGGAATTCAGAAGAATAAAGAACCAGCGGCAGAACTCCTCTCCTATTATTTGGCAGTCAAAGTCTCCCACTGTCTGAGATGATGCCTCGGACTGGAATGTTTCAAGGAACAGAAATAAAGTTAGATCATTAGGACATGTAAAATAAGAGCAACATCACACAAAATTAAGGCTGAAAACATATATGGGGTAGGGAATGCAAGACGGCGTTGCGACTTTGCACTTTCTTCTTCCTGAGAATTAATGGTTCAAAGTTTCGCCAATAACTATGCAGTGATCATAGAGGAAATTTGTCAACTGCTTGAGGGAATCTAAAATCTACAAATAAAAACTAAGATGTGAACTTTGCGAGAACAACACAGAATACAAAGAGAGGTCTTCCCTAGATCCACAAGGAACATAAACATCCACAGAACACTAAATTTAAAATTATGGGATAATATTCAGATCATAAGAAAGGCAAAGAGCACATTGCACCACCAGGCTACCGGAGCTTGAAATGTTAATGTCCTCTACATTACAACTGAGCTGTACTCGGATCCTTGCCTGGGTTTCAAAATCATCCTTTATTAGAATTATGACTTCTACCTTCTAAATTAAGTCAATGCAATATGTAAGGAAGATGTGAGTGTAATGTTCATAAATATGCAAAAAATATAGGAACAGAAATAGGTCAGTCACTAGACTCAACTAAATTATGTCTGGTCAGTATCTTCACTGCATCTCTGTATTTTTACTATCTCTTAATTCCCCTGTGTGGAAAACTGTGTCTCACAAACCTTAGAGTCATACAGTACAGAAACAGACTCTTGCTCCAACTTGTCTATGCTGGCCAGGTTTTCCAAACTTAACTAGTCCCATTTGCCTGCATTTGGACCTTTCTTATTTATGTACCTATCCAAATGTCTTTTAAATTGTGTAACTGTACTTGCATCTACCACTTCCTCTGACAGTTCATTCCATCCTCTATGTGAAAAAGTTGCTCCTCAGGTCCCTTTTAAATCTTTCCCCTCTCACGTTAAACCTATGCCCTCTAGTTTTGAACTCCTCTACACTAGAGAAAAGGCAATTCACCTAATTTAAGCCTTTCATGATTTCATACAGCTCTATAAGGTCACTCCTCAACCTCCTACACTCCTGGGAAAAAAAAATCCCAACCTTTTCACTTTTCCTTATAACTCAAATGCTCTAGTCCCAGTAACATCCTTGTAAATCTTTTCTGCACCTTTTCCAATTAGAGTGGTTTAAAATGAAGTTATCAACAAATATTCCATCGAAATGTTCTCTTGGTAGTACAGACCTTAAACACTGCTAAAAAAAAAAATGCAGAGTTAAAGTCAGGACTGAAATGTAAGGAAACCAACATTTAGAAAATTCAATTACCCCTGCAACACTCAAGCAAGAAAAGTGGAAATCGTAAGTATTTTCCATCAGTTGACAATGTCCAAAATTCTGCCTAGTAAACATGGGTGTGAGAAGGTCAGCAAGAGAGATACCAGACAATACCCTGTCTGTTCCACCCAAATCCTGAAACAATACGTACACCTGTATGCAGCATTCCTCATTAGCAACCCATTTGACCACAAACAGAGATAACAAGGTGTAGAGCTGGATGAACACAGCAGGCCAAGCAACATCAGAGGAGCAGGAAAGCTGACGTTTCGGGTCTAGACCCTTCTTCCAG
>JAHRHZ010000061.1:7646303-7682843 GCA_024137785.1 Ginglymostoma cirratum | reverse complement strand
CTGCAGTTCCTATTATCTCTTAATTATTATCCCATCTTTTTTCCTTTCTCCATAGCGCAGAATGTTCTTTTCTTCAGTTGCTTTCTCAATTCCAACTTGAAACCATTCTCTTTGGCAATGCATTCCAGATCCTAACCAATCACTACATAAAAGGTTTTCTTCATGGTGCTGTTGCTCTTTTGATATTCACCATAAATCTGGTTCTTGTGCGAATGGCAGCAGTTACCCTCTCTATCTGTTCTGTGTAGACTTCTTGTGATTTTGAACAGTTCAACTCTGGTGTCCCTGCCATAGGAAGGATGTTGTGAAACTTGAAAGCATTCAGAAAAGATTTACAAGGATGTTGCCAGGTTTGGAGGGTTAGAGCTTTAGGGAGAGGCTGAATAGACTGGGACTATTTTCTCTGGCGCATCGGAGGCTGAGGGGTGACCTTGCAGAAGTTAATAAAATCATGAGGGACATGGATAGGGTGAATAGCCAAAGTCTTCTCAATGAAGTGGGGGAGGCCAAAAACAGGAGGCTATAGGTTTAAGGTGAGAGGGGAAAGATATGAAAGGGACCTAAGAGACAACTGTTTCATGCAGAGTATGGTGCGTGTATGGAATGAGCTGCCAGAGGAAGTGATGGAGGCTGGTACAATTGCAACATTTAAAGGGCATCTGGATAGGTACATGAATAGAAAGGGTTAAAAAGGATATGAGTCAAATGGGACTAGATTAATTTAGGATGTCTGGTCAGCCTGGATGAGTTGGACCAAAGGGTCTGCTTCCGTGCTTTACATCTCTCTGAGTCTATGTTGAAAGGTCTACCACTCCTGTTTCTTATGTTTCTCCCTGCATTATGAAAGGGATAGTGAAAAATGGGTATGAATAGCAGGTGCCAGCTTGATAATACAAGTCAGAACAAGGCTAAGTACAGGAAGTTGAAGACGGAAGTGATGAAGGAAATCCAAGGCAAAGAGAAGAGACTAGTAGCTAGCATAAAAGGGAATCCAAAAGTCTTTCAGCATGTAAAAGTAAAAGAATGGGTGGATTAACTTGGAATCACTAATGGGATCTATACTTTAAGACTGGAATATTGATAGAATGTTTTACATCTGTTTTTGCTGAGGAACAAAATGCTACCAAATGCATGTTGAAAGAGGAGGTAGTTGAGATAATGAATATGCGTTAGAAAGGTTGTCCTTGTAATTGAAAAATCACTAGAACTGGATGAGATACATTGAACAGTAGAATTTGCAGAAGCAGTTGCCATATTTTCTAAAATCCTTTGATACAGAATTAGTGCCAGAAGACTGGAGAACTACAAATATTACATCTTTATTCAAAAAAGAGGCATAAGGATAAGCAAAGTAGATACAAACCATTTGGTACAACATGGGCTTGATGGTAAAGTTTTTAGAAACTCTAATCCTGAACAAAATTAACAGTCACTTGGACGTTGGTGGATTAATTAAGGAAAACTAGCATGGAGTTGTTAAAGAAATGGCACTGAACTAATTTGGGTCATTTGATAGAATGATGAATGTAATGCAGTTGACGTGTGCACAGATTTTCAAAAGATATTTGATAATGACCCACGCAAGAGAGGTTAAAGTTCAATATAATGGAATAAAAGGGTCTCTGAAAGCATGGATAAAAAGTAGACTCAATGTTAAGAAACAAGTTATTTTTGGGGTTAGATGTATCCAAACTAATAGATAGTTGGAATAAAAGAGGGCTTTTTTCAGGCTGGCAACCTGGAACCAGGAGAATGCTACATTTATTGACAATATATATTAATGACTTGGATGAGGGAAGTGATTATACTATTGCCAAGTTTGCAGGTGATATAAAAATAGGTGGGAAACAAGTGCAGAATGACACAAGGAATCTGCAAAGAGAATTGACAGGTTAAGTGTGTCGACAAAAACTTGGTAGATCGAATATAACGTGGAAAAATGTGCATTATGACTGGAAGAGGAACAGAATGTTATTTAAATAGAGAATGACTGTAGTAAGGTATAGCACAGAGTGACTTGGGGGTTCTAGTGCATGAATCACAAAAAGATAGCATCCCTGCTCACCCAGTAATAGGAAAGGCAAGATCAATGTTGGAATGGAGTAAACATTGGGAGGTCTTGCTAAACCTATAGAAGGCACTCATCTGATCACAGCTGGAATAGCGTTAACAGCTTTGGTCCCCACATCTAAGGAAAAATATACTGGCATTGGATGCAGTCCAAAGAAAGCTGATTCCAGGCATGGAGGAATTTTCTTAAGAGAAGTTGAGTAGTTTGGGCTCGTACTCATTGGAGAATGAGAGGAGAGTGTTCCAAATGGCTTCTTCACTGCCCTGTCTACCTATGGCTCCATTAAGTCATACACTATAAGTCATAGAGATGTACAGCACAGAAACAAACCTTTTGGTCCAATTCGACCATGCTGATCAGATATCCTATATAAATCTAGACCCATTTGCCAGCATTTGGCCAATATTCCTCTAAACTCTTCCTATTCAAATATCCTTTTAAATGTTGTAATTGTATCCCTTTCATCACCTCCTCTGGCAACTCATTCCACACACGCATGACCATCTACGTGAAAATGTTGCCCCTTAGGTCCCTTTTAAATCTTTCCCCTCTCACTTAAAGCTATGCCCTCTAGTTTTGGAATCCCCCACCCTGGGGAAAAGACCTCAACTATTTATCCTATCCATGCCTCTCATGATTTTAGAAACCTCTATAAAGGTCACCCCTCAGCCTCCAATGCTTCAGGGAAAATAGCTCCAGCCTATTCGGCCTCTCCCAATAATTCAAACCCTTCAACTCTGGCAACATCCTTGTAAATCTTTTCTGAACTCTTTCTAGTTTCACAGCATTCTTCCAATAGGAGGGAGACCAAACAATGTCCTATACAGCCGCAACATGACCTCCCAACTCCTATACTCAATGCATTGACCAACAGAGGCAAATATACAAAACACCTTCTTCACTATCCTATCTACCTGTGACTCCACTCTCAAGGAACTATGAACCTGCACTCCAAGGTCTCTTTGTTTAGCTACACTCCCCAGAACTTTACCATTAAGTTCATAAGTCCTGCCCTGACTTGCCTTTCCAAATGCAGCACCCCACATTTATCTAAATTAAACTTCATCTGCCACTCCTTGGTCCATTGGCCCATCTGATCAAGATACCATTGTACTCTGTGGTAACCTTCTTCACTGTCCACCGCACCACCAACTCTAGTGTCATCTGCAAATTTATTAACTTACCTCCTATGTTCACATCCCAATCATTTATATAAGTGACAAAAATCAGTGGGTCCAGCACTGATCCTTGTGGCACACCGTTGGTCCCGAACTCCAGTCTGAAAAACAGCTATCCACCACTACCCTCTGTCTAAGGTTTTGGAGTAGATCTGTAGCTCGGGTTGTGGGTGTTGAGGTTGGTTGGCTCGCCGAGCTGGTTTGTTGTTCCGCAGACGTTTCGTTACCGTGCTTGGTAACATCCTCAGTGCAGCCTCTGATGAAGCGTTGGTGTGTTTTCCCGCCTGGTTTTACTTCTACAACCGCTGGGCATCAGAGTGGCACACAAACGCACATCAACCCTACGACAAGTGCTCACCCGAACTAAAGACCCACTCTCTGCCACGGACAGGACCAATGTCATCTACAAGATCCCCTGCAGAGACTGCGAGAAACACTACATCGGACAAACAGGAAGGAAACTAACAACAAGAGTACAACTGGCTACAAAAAGACACGACCAATACTCACTCATCTCAATCCACATGGAGAAGGAGAACCACGAATTCGACTGGGACAACACTAAGATCCTTGGACAGGCTAGGCAGAGACAAGCTCAAGAATTCCTGGAAGCCTGGCACTCCACGAAGCAAGCTATTCATAAACACATTGAACTCGACCCCATATACATTCCACTATGGAGGAAACCTGGAAGGGAGGCAATCCATCGTGATGGACCCCAGAGTTTAAAAACCAGGCGGGAAAACACACCAACGCTTCATCGGAGGCTGCACTGAGGATGTTACCAAGCACGGTAATGAAACGTCTGCGGAACAACAAACCAACTCGGCAAGCCAACCAACCTCAACATATAGATCACATCCACTGCTCGCCCCTCATCAATCATAGAGTCATAGAATTATTGAGTAGTACAGCATGTACGCAGGCCCGATGGCCCAAACTGGTCCATGCTGACCACAGTTCCGTTTGCCTGCATTTGGTCCATATTCCTCTAAGCCCTTCTCATTCATGTACTTATTCAAATGCTTTTTAAATATTGCAGTTGCACCTGTCTCAACCACTTTCTCTGGCAGCCCGTTCCATATACGCACCACTCTCTGCATGAAGAAGTTGCTCCTCAAGTCCTTCTTAAATCTTTCCCCTCGCACCTTAAACCTATGCCCTTTTGTTTTCAATTCCCTATCCCTGGGAAAAAGACTATATGCATTCATCTTATCTATGTCCTCAATAAGTTCATCCCTCATTCTCCTATGTTCCAAGGAATAAAGTTCTATCCTGGCCAACCTTTTCCTATAACTCAGGCCTAGTAGTCTTGGCAACATCCTCATAAATCCTCTTTGTTACTTCTTCAAAAAACTCAATTAAGTTAGTGAGACATGATTTCGCACACAAAAAGCCGTGTGCAGTCCATGCCTTTCTAAATACATGTAAATCCTGTGCATCAAGATTCCTTCCAACAACTTGCCCACCGCTGATGCAAGGTTCACCGGTCTATAGTTCCCTGGTTTTTCCTTACCACCTTCCTTAAATAGTGGTACAACATTAACCAGCCTCCAGTCTTCCGGCACCTCACCTGTGGCTATCAATGATACAGATATCTCAGTGAAAGGGCCCAGCAATCACTTCCCTCTCTTCCCCCAGAGTTCTAGGGTACACCTGATCAGGTTCCAGGAATTTATCCACCTTTATTCATTTTAAGATGATTGGCACCTTCTTCTTTGCAATATAGACATTTTTCAAGATGTCGCTATTTATTTCCTCAAATTCTCTAGCTTTCAATTCCTTCTCCACAGTAAACACCGAATGCCACATTCTTGTTTAGTATCTCCCCCATTTTCTGCAGTTCCACACGTAGGCAGCCTTGCTGATCTTTCAGGGGCCCAATTCTCTCCCTAGTTAGCCTTTTGTCCTTATGTAGTCATAGAATCCCTTTGGATTCTCCTTTACCCTATTTACCAAGGCTATTTCATGTCCCCTTTTTGCTGTCCTGATTTCCCTCTTAAGTGTACTCCTACTGCCTTCATACTCTTCTAGGGATTTACTTGACCCCTGCTGTCTATACCTGACCTATGCTTCTTTTGTTTTCCCTTGACTGAAACCTCAATTTCTCTAGTCATCCAGCATTCCCTACACCTACCAGCCAGAAACTATGACCCAATGCCATTAGATGTCAGAGCAGAAGTAGGCCACTCAATGAGATCATGGCTGATCCGATAACCCTCAACTCCACTTTCCTGCCTTTTCCGTAACTCTTGATTCTTTTATTTATTAAAAGTCTGTCTCAGGCTTGAATATACTTATGGATCCAGTCTCGACAGCCTTGAGGTAAAGCCGTTCACAGATTAATTACCCTCACTGAATAAATTTCTCCCCATCTCTGCCTTGAATGTGCAACCCTATATTCTGAGATTATGTTCTCTGGTCCTAGACACATGATCATGGATGCTTTATGTTTAATTCAGTTTCCCTATCCAATCACTTTGTCCCTTGATCCTTTGTGGTTAGAACCCTGTCATATCAGTCCTAAATATATTCAAAAAAGCAGCATTGCCAAACTCTTTTGGGAGAGAATCCCACATATTCACAAAAGGGCATTACTCTGCATTACTTATCCTACTTCTACCTCTAAATCATTTTTTTTTTAAAAATGCAGCCTATCCCTTTACAGTTTTGCATGTTAATCTTTCACTTCCATTTATCTGGATCAGATCAGGTCTCATCCTATTGTAATCGGTACTTATTTAATTAAATATTTTGCCATGGATTATTTAATGTCCTTCTCCTTATCCCATGTAAGCCATACAATACATATAAGAAATGAAAAAGACATAACAACTCCACCCCGACAGAAAAGTGATCCTTTTGGGGAGCCATATTTGGATTGTGGCCCAGACTATAATTACATAGACAAAATCCTAACCTGTTGAGAGATTTTGTTTTGTTTAGTTCCAGGAAAAAAAAATAGTTGGTTGTTATGTGTCCTTTAAAATGGTGCTGAAGGTGGGAGAACTGACCAGTGATTTTGTCCAATGATCCCAGCACCTCAGTATAAAATAATGCAGTTGAAAGAAGAATGTTCTCCTTTACTTGCCAAACTTCCTACCCCCAAACCCCAGCCATGAGAGTCATTAGGCTAATTATCATTGTCAGGCTGAGTAAGGCCTTGTAACTGCAATGGTATATTTGTTTGCCTTTTGGCAATTGCTAAAATCATTTTGGTGTCCACAGTATTAACGATATCTCCTCCTGATGTGTGTTGTTTTTTAGGCTGCTTTTATTTGATGTTGACATACCTCTTAAAGCACTATTTAACTATAATCTGATATACGCTTCTTACTGCACTATTTTTTGAAATCCTGGCAAATTAATGTTAATATCTAGTCTCCATTACACCTCTTGGCAGGTCTTTGCAGATGCTAGCATGCTTTTATCGTCCTGGAGGTGACATGTAAATTGAATGACACAGGCTGGAATGCAAGAGCCCCACCTATTTTTGGAAAGCTGACATATTATGAAACAAACAGAATAGTCTTACATGAAAACAGAAAAATGCCTCAAATATTTAGCAGTTCTGGTGGCATACTTTTTTCTTGATGTTAAACAATCACCACCATAATCTAATTGTTCAAAAACATAAAAATGGAGAAGAACAATATAGTTTGAGGTTCTTGTTCCAGAGTTTGCCTGACAAGGTCGGAGCTAAAAATACATCCCATCCTAAAATAATTTTAGGCTGTTGAATTTTAAGTATTATTTCCATTATGAAACGTGATTAAGTGAAGATTTTTTTAAAGTGCAGTCTTGGAATACAGAAAAACAAAAACACACGAATTACCTTCACACATTTAAAAATATCATGGACATTTGGACACCATAATGTGGATTAATACTCATGGAACTATCTCTAAAAAGTAAGCCACTACCTTTAAAAGACAGAAAACTAAAATAATCAAAAGCTACTAAAAATAGGCCTGTCCTATTAAGGCCCTGCCCTTTAAAAATATTGATTTTGATATACTAACAACTGGAATTTTTAAAAACTCGTTTAAATTGATATTTTTCTTGGCATTACTTCAAAACCAACCTTTCTTTCCCATTAACGTTATTGAAATGCTACCAAAACTGCATTATATTGTACATTAGTAAAATGATCTTAAATGCATTTTCTGATGAAGGGTCTAGGCCCGAAATGTCAAGCTTTCCTGCTTCTATGATGCTGCTTGGCCTGCTGTGTTCATCCAGCTCCACACCTTGTTATCTTAAATGCAATGCAACTAGGTTTTAAACAAAGAAAAGCATGCTTTCAAAAGTTTATACACTGCATTTGTGAAAATTTGTCTCATTCAAAATTCTGGAGGGAAAAAGTTGCCTGCACTGATTTAGATGAGAACTAGTTTAAATGTGCATCAAGATCCAGCGTGCCTGTCAAGTTAATTACAAAGAGAAAACTACTCTTAGATACATTTTCGCAACTTGAGACATGAACAACTGCCCGATTCTACCTACCCTCTTCAGTCCACATGTTCGCCAGCTTGTTGGTTACAGTGTCCTTCAGTGCACATAAGTCACTGCGGCTTAAAGATTGCAGGATTTCAGTGCACCCTGTTTTTTGCACCATAGAAAAACGAGACATCTTTTTTCTGTTTAAGTTTGAGTTTAGTAAAATGCTTAAAAACAATGCTGGAGGGTAAAGAAAATCTGATTTCCTTTAAATAGCACAAGTAACTCACATATGGTTTCCGATTAAAGAGAAAACCTTCAAAATACAGATTCAGTGTACTTAAAGCGAAGTCAGGGTGAAGTGAAACTCAAACAAGTGAATTGCATAATGGAAAATCGAAACTCAAGACCAGCTGACGTGAACAGGATGCATCAGACACAAAGAACACAACACACAACTAATTCCTTTCCTGAAAATGACAGCTTTTGAAACACCCAACTTTGTAGAAATATAGGTGCAGTGTACCCTCCTCCCACATTAACTTAAATTATAAAAAGTATACAAAATTTTAGCAATAACATCTGGGTGTCTGCGGGCCAGTTATGTGACTCTAGAAATTAAATCTAAGATTTTGGCATTGCATTGTGAAGGTGCCTTCAAGACAATTTGACTGCTGTCTCAGTTAGTGTGGTAAGTGGTTAGAGCAGGAGGGGCAGCAAGTAAGAGAACATGAGCAATTGGGTATGGCTCAATAACATCATCTCATTATGAAGAGCCTACAACCTTGTTTTTGTATCAATGCAATTTATACAGTCACCGCCTTCAGGTAGACGGCTTTAATTATAAACAACAGCTTGATTTTATTCTGATTATAAGTCTTGCGCAAATTATATCACACAGCTCCAAGTAATGCTCCAAGGAATTAAGTTTATTTCCAACAAAACAAATCCATCAGTTACTGTGATCAAAGACTGACTCAGCGACCCATTTTATTTGTTGAAATATGATACAGTGAATGCAAATCAAACACAAAGATCATTTTGCAGACTCAGATCTATTTATAACACATTCACATTTCAGTAAGCTAACAATATCTTTTGATAACGTGAACTATAAATCCAGTCTTCAATAATTAATAGAAAGTATATATCAACAAACAGAACAAAAATGTCAAAATGTATATTTAGGAAGAACACAGACATGTTGTATAACTGATGCCAAATAGATCATTGACTTCTACTGTTGTTCATACTTCAAATGGAGTGCTAACACAAAAAAACACATTTAATTTCTATCTGAATTCAGAAATAGATGCACAATTAGAGTTGAATACTTTGAAGTGTGAAGTTTACAGATCTGTTCACAACACTTGTGGCATACTCTAGTGCACACGCTAAATATGTTAAATTATATTCATAAGATTGGACAGGACTATCATATTTCAACACGGCAGGCACTTTAGAGATCAGCTTTGATCTAATTAAATGGCAGAAAGGCTGAGGGGTTGAACAGCCTACTCTGTTCCTATATTGAGACAACGTCTGGTAGAAACAAGATAGCTCATTAATGGTGCTTAGATCTTCAGCATGACGGACAAGCTGCTTGGCATTTCTTAATCATTCAACTAAGCCCCAATATTTTCATTTTATCAATGGTCACAGAAGAATATTTTGGAAGAGAGGTCTCATCTATCAAGATTTAGTGCGGGTAGAATTAAATGTCAGCAGAGTTGAAAATGATATCAAGTAATGTCTTGGAGGTTAGCTAGGTATTATCTCTTTCTTTTCCTTGTATCTACTTTTATGTTTTGGCAGGCAGATGTGGTTGTTGTGTGCAAACCAAGCTTCTATAAATAGCAACATAATGAGTAACTAATTAACTTGTTTTTGACTCCTTCAACTAATACTGACAATTTTAATTTGGGACAAAAGAAAACTACTGAAACTGTTGGAAATCTGAAACGAAAACAGAAATTATAATATACATTCACCAGATCTGGCACTGTGGAGATGGAAACAGAGTTAATATTTTAGGTTGCTAAACCTCCAAACAGTTGTGAAACATTAACTCTTTCTCTCTACAGATGCTGACAGTCCTGCTGAGAACCTCCAGCATTTCCTGTCCTGAATTTTGGATCTCATCTGAAGATCAGCAACTCCAACACTAATACTCCCACAGCATTACCATACAGCAACCTAGTTTATTTACTCATGGGACTGAAAGGATGTCAAAGCCAATATTTTTAGTCAAGAGCCAAGTGCCAGCAACAAGGAGTCACCGTAAACTGAGAAAATATGGCCTTATCGACTACATTCATCAATTATGATCTAAGAAGAGAGCAAAGATTCATAACCAGCCAAGGTAGGGCAGGAAAACTGAGAGGATTTGTTGAAATAACACTTATCTGTTGAAGACCAATTTTGTAACATTTCTTCGCTCAGGAATTTTGACAATATTGCATATAAGATGATGCATGAGCAATAGTCTGTTTCCATTAGTTTTTTTTTTGCCACCAGAATTTACACACTAGCATTAATGGTAGTACTAGTTGCACTACAATATAATGTATTGCCTTCTGGCACAAAGGCAAAGTTGCACTTTTCATTTTATGAAGCAGAAATGAGATTGTTGCGTCAGCTAATTGCTATCATAAAGGGCAACAGGCCACGCAGCTTCAATCACAAATTCCTACGCTGTGTTCTTCAAAAACTTGCAGTAGCTCATTGGATTCGTATTTAATGACAGGTGGCTCCGAATCCTCACAGGGCTGGACAGTTGGTGGTGGTGTTGTTGCGCTGTGACCAGTAATCTTTAGGTGAACGAACTTCATCTTCCAATTGTTCTCACTGTTTGGACAACGGATAAGACCAAAGATTTGCTCAAAAATTCCCAGGCATACTGATTCTCTGTGAATGGTACCAGCCACTGCAATAATAACTAATCCATGAGGTGAATGGATGCATTTCAGTCCACTGTTAGTCAGGTTAGGATTCAGGTATAGATGTTCCTCTTTCGTCAGTGCTAATAAACGAAGGCTGACCATAACTGCACCAGTGTATACCTCCATCTGCTGCTCAGAAGTTCTGTACGAAAACTTAAGTATAACATCTTCCCAAAAATGCTGGGGGCCCCAGTCTTTTGACTGTTCTTTCAGTAAAGGATTCTGGGAGTTCAGAAGCTGATAAAACCACTTGCAGAATTCTAGCCCCATTGCTTGGTAATCGTTCCTATAATTGGCTGTTAAATCATTCTGTGGGACATAACTTCCTGATGTACTTCCTGAAGAGTTATTTGTCTAATAGAGAGAAAAGAAATGTACATTTATTCATGGCAGAGAATATATCCTATACTTGAATAATAAACAGATTGGGCAGATAATTTACTTCTTGCTTCATTTTATTTTGAAATAGCTATAAAACTATGCACAAATATTGTCAAAAAGATTTGATTGAGTAACTGCATTTGCGTAGGCCTCCTTCATGGTGGATCAACGGAGTTCTTTACAGCAGAGGCTTGGCTGTTAAGTGCATTCAAGGCTGAGATGGACAGATTTCAAATTGTTAAAGAAATCAAGGGTTATTGGGATAGGGCAGAAAAGTGGAATCGAGGATTATCAGCCATGATTTCATTGAATGGCAGAGCGATTTGATGGGCTAAATGACGCACTTCTCCTCTGTGGTCTTGAGGGGGAGGCCTAGCGCCTGAAGAGTGTGCAGGGAGCAGAAAACAGATGATGGTGTGGCTCTTTTCATTCCTTTGGCATGTCTAACCAGTTTTCGTGCTACTCGTTTAAAATCCTTGTTCCCAGTAGTCCTCCCAAGCACTAGGTCGCAATGCTACAAAGAATATCACCCTGATTTAACATCTGGATTTTCATTAATTGAAATCATTCTAACAAGAGACCAAAAACGCTGACTTAAATTGGCCAAACACATCATCTAATCAAGGCAAATTGGGCAAGTTTCTTGAAATTAACGTGCATTAGGTAAAAGACAGCTTGAACTGAAATTAACATATTTCACCAAGGATAATGAAACCAGTCAGCAGGCATGCAAAGACCCTCATCTCCTATTCTGATTTATGCCAATATGAGAATAATTACATGTTGGAGATGAAATCTTGCCTACAATTATCATGTCTGAAAATAAAAGCAGTCAGGGAATATACAACCAACTATTTAAAGGGAATTATTTGGCAGATCAAAAAAGGTGGAATTTAGATGGCAGAAATGAAACAAGTTGGAGAAGTTTCTCTGTATCTCAAGAACTCATGCATCCGGTTATACCTCTCACTCGAAAGAAACATCAGAAAACTGAAACTGAAAAGAAAATTGTAATATTCTCCCCTGCTGATGGTCAAAGAAATCAACTAATTAATTGCAGTCTCGCTTTATAACTTTTATGACTCAAGGAAACCATAAGGCTCTAAATCATAGAGCATTATATGCTGACCATGATGCCACTCTAAACTAATCCCATCTGCTTGCATATATTCTTTTAACTTCCTTTTACTATTTCACAAATCCCCACTTACTTTATGCCAGTGAGTGTGTGTGCACACGGTGGGGGAGGGTGAGAAGGGGATTGGGGGTGGAGAAGAGAGACAGGGGCCCAATGAATGCACACAACTCACATGCTTGGTATTTGTAATTTTATCATATTTTCCTCAGTGTTATCATGCTTGTTCTTTTACATTTTTAAAAAACCCTGGTTAATGACTTCTTACTGCTACAGTAAATAAAATAGCTAACTACATTTTGATTGGAGAAAGGTGTAGCCACGAGTTAACAAAAAGAAGTTAACCTTTTCTTGTGACCAATCAGGAAGGGTGAAAAGACAGGAGTCATTAAATAATAGCTATAACAAAAATAAAAACCGAAAGAATTGCGGATGCTGTAAATCAGGAACAAAAACAAATTTGCTGGAAAAGCTCAGCAGGTCTGGCAGCAGCTGTGAAGGAGAAAACACAGTTAACGTTTCGGGTCCGGTGACCTCTCCTCAGAACTGAGCTATAACAAAAATCCTTACTGAAATATCTTTACTGTTTTCTCACTTAACCCAGGAATCAAATGACTTTTCACCCACTTTTTCAATTTGTGTATCAATTTATAATGCTGAAGTTAGAATTGTTATGGCACAGTGTGATCACAGCCTACTGTGTCTGCATGGGCTCTCCAATGAGCATCATACCTTAGTCTCATTCTCTTACCTTTTCCCATATCTTTTTACATTGTCTCTATTCAAATAATCATCCAATCATCCTTTTTTTTCTGAAGAAGGGTCTCGACCCGAAACGTCAGCTTTCCTGCTCCTCTGATGCTGCTTGGCTTGGTATGTTCATCCAGCTCTACACCTTGTTATCTCACTCATCCAATGTCCTCTTGATTACTTCAAGTGAACTTGCCACCACCTCTACAATCCTAAGCCATGATTCCAGACCTGAACCACTTGCTGTGTAAAAAAGTTGTTTCTCTCATCCCATTTGCTATTTTTGCAAATCATGATAAATTTGTGTGATCTTGATATTCATCCTTTTTAAGTGGAAACAGTTTCTCACAATCCACTCTATTCAGACCTCTCAACTTTCATAAGTTTATCACATCTCCCCTCAGCTTTCTTCTCTCCAAGGGGAGCAATCGAACCTCTCCAATTTATCCTCATAATTGAAGTTTCACATTCCTGAAATCATTCTTGTAAATCCCTTCTGCACTCTCTACAATCCATTCACATCCCTTCTACTGTGTGGCACCCAGGACTGCACACAGTATTCGAGCAGAGGGGTCTCCACCTGTTCTGTGTCATAAAGTGAGGATTGACCTTCCTCTGAGAACTAAAACCAAAACACCCAAACAGGAGCACCTTGGCCCATAATCTGTAAAAGGAGTGGGAAAAGTGGTGTAACCTGCTTTTCAGCAACTTTTAGTGGTTAAATGAAATAAATCCCTAACACTCACTTTAAAATCAATAAGTAACAACTTATTCACCTAACTCTGAACAGTGATAAATTAACTAAAAACTATTAACAAACTGAATAAATCCCTTCTAACTAATAACTATTCCCGAATAAAGCAAAATTCTAATGGTATGCTGTTCCAATAAATACAATTCACACTTGCTTAAAAAACAGATATTAATCTCCCAAAATTACAGCCAAGCTAAGTGTCTTCCAGAATGTTCTGTGCCTTCTCCATTGATGCTTTTGTCAGGAATACGAACTGGTCATGCTGTTGGTCCCGTTATTATTTAGATAGTGCTTTCTCTAAGACTTAGAGGCTGCTGTGGAGCTAGCAATTCTCTCGAAAGCTGAGGGCTGTTAGCTTTGGTGGATGGCTGTTAGCTCTGGGGCGTTGTCCAACCGTCCCCTCCTTTTATATCCTTGATGACATAACAATATTTCTTACAATAGGATTGGTACTATGTTGTTAAAACCATCAGATTTAAATTTAATAGGTTTTTGGTATCTAAGTGCCTGGTTCAAATTGATTGGCTAAATTCAAAACTTGTTGTCTTGGTAAAAACTGTTGCTTGGCCTGCTAACTGTATGGCCTTGCAATACAAATATTTCAATTTGGGCACTCTGTGCGCTTGCAAACTTTCAAGATGCTGCTCACAAACATCCATTTTAAATCTCTAAGCACTGAAAAACCACATGATCTTTCAAAGGGACCACACAATGCTCCCCCCGAGCATTTCACAAACCCCAAATTCTAACTTTCTGCCTCCCAATCCACAAGTACTCTACCCAACTTTGCAACACCTGCCACTTTCAGTGATCTTCGCCCCTCTGCTCCTGTATCTCCTTAACAATTGTGCCCCCCTCCCCCAATTTTACACTGTTGGCCTGTGTTCTTCCTATCAAAATGCATCATCTCACACTTCTCTCCACTGAACTTCATCTGCCACCTATCTGTCCACTCCAGCAACTTTGAGTGCTAGATATTTCATCATTGGCCTGTTACGACACTTCTGTGAAGTAGGTGGATCTTGAGCTCAATAGGGTCATGAACACTGCAGCACAAAAGCTCTCCCTTTTGGAGTTCTACATGATCCTCTTCTCAATTTACAATGCTTTCACGTTTCACATAACCAGCAAACTTTGTAACTATCCCCTGCACCTCAAGATCTAGATCATTAATAAACATCCGGAAAAGCAACGGTCTCAATACCAATCTCCAAGGAATTTAACTACAAAAATTCCTCCAGCCTGAAAAATATCCATTGATCATTGTTTTGTTTCCTGTTATTTAGCCAATTTAGTATCCATGTTGTTACTGTGCCTTTTATTTCATGAGGTAAAACCTTTTTCACAAGTTTGTTGTGTAAAAACGTAAAGTCGCCATAGTCGTACTAGATCTTAAAGGTGCTCGCTCAATAGACAGCGACAACTAGTGGTGTTTTAATCTGAGGGTCATCACATCTCAGGCGAGGGGAGAGGTTGAGAAGGAGACTCCTTCATGGTAACCTCAGTCAATATGGGAATTAAACACACAATGTTGGCATTACTCAGCACTGGTACCAACTGCCCAGTCAATTGAGCTAACCAACCCCTCTGCTTTGTTGCACTGTATCCAATGTCTTGTGGAGGTCTATGTATACCACATAAACAGCATCATCTCTTTTTGTTACCTGCTCAACAAAAAAAAAGCCAAGCTTTTTCTACTTAACTACTAATTCTATACTAAATAATTGATTCAAGAAGTTTCCCTACCACTGAAATTAAATAGACTGGCCTGAAATAGTTGGTTCTACTTATAGCTTTTCTTGAAGAAAGTTTTATTATCTGTAATTCTCCAGTCATATTTCACTCTCACCCTTCCCTCACCACCACGTGTCGAGGGAAGACTGAAAGGTTATGACCAATACCCATGCTATTTCAACTCTCATTTCCTTCAATATCCATGGACACTTCTCATCTAGTCCCAGTGCCTTGTCAACTTTAAGTACCGAAAACCTATCCAAAATTTCTTCCTCGTCAATTTTGAACCCTTCTAGTGACCCTCCTCTCTGCCACTACGGCGTGTGTGGCTTCTACCTCTTTTGTAAAGACAGATACAAAGTATTTATTTAACATCCCTATGTAATAGCAGTCCTAAGTAATTTCCCTGCAGTTCTGTTCCTCTATCTCCATCCCACTCATTGGTGGTGTATAGATTACGCAGAGCAATGTAATTACACCTTTTGTTCCTTAGCTCTAATCATATTGATTCTGTTCTTAAATCTTCTGGGGCAGTCTTTCTCCAATACTGCAATGCTCTCCTTAACCAATACCACCACCACACCCCCATCTTCCTTCCCTATCTTTTCTGAACAACTGCTATTGAGGAATATTTAATGTCCTGTTCTGTACTTCCTTGAGCAAGGTGTCTGTTCTTATTATATCATATTTCCACAAAGCATCTTGCACCTGTAACACTTCATCTTATTTATTATATTACGTACATTCACAGCGTGCACAGCCTGATTTAGAGTTCATTACTATTGCCTTACTCCAACTTCACCTTTTGACTTTCTGTTCTCTATGCCACTATTATGCATCTCTCCAATTAGTTATGCACCTCAGTTTTCCACTATAATATTCTGTGTTCCCCATACTCCTGCCACTTAGAAGCCCTCGCAATAGCACTGGAGAAACACCCTGCAAGAAAGGGTAAAGACGAAGTAAAAGGAAATTTAACTGTGAAGTCACAGGCAGCAGGTGAGTGAGTGGCTGGTGACTGGTGAGTAGTTTTTCTTCTCTTATTTTCTCTTTGTTTTGCTACTGTTGTTGTTAATGTAAGGGTTAAGTCATGGCAGGTGATCCCAGACCCGTCCCACGCTCCTCCTGTACAACATGGGAATTCAGGGGCCCTTCTGATGTCCCTAAGTCCTTCACATGCAGGAAGTGTGTCCAGCTGCAGCTCCTGTCTGACCACTTGACAGCTCTGGAGCTGTGGCTGGATTCACTTTGGAGCATTGCATGGCTGAAGGAATCATGGATAGCACCTACATTAAGTTGGTCACACCGCTGATAAAAATTACTGAGGAAGATAGGGAATCGGTGACCAACAGACAGAGAAACAGTAGGAAGGTAGTACAAGAGTCCCCTGCGGTCATCTCCCTCTAAACAGATATACCATTTTGGGTACTATTGGGGGAGATGAGTCACCAGGGGAAGGTAGTAGCAGCCAGGTTCGTGTCACCGTGGCAGGCTCTGCTACACAGGTAGGCTGGAAAAACAGTGGCAGAGTGATAGAGGTAAGGGATTCAATTGTAAGACGAATAGATAGGCATTTCTGCGGTTGCAAACAAACATCCAGAACGGTATGTTGCCTCCCTGGTGCAAGTGTAAAGGATGTCTCGGAGTGACTGCAGGATATTCTGAAGGGGGAGGGTGAACTGCCAGCTATTGTGGTCCACATAGGCACCAACGATATAGGTAAAAAAACAGGATGAAGCACTACAAGCTGAAGTCAGGGAGTTAGGAGTTAAACTAAAAAATAGGACCTCAAAAGGTAGTAATCTTGGGTTGCTAAGAGTGTCATGTGCTAGTCAGAGTAGGAATGGCAGGATGGCTAAGATGAATACGTGGCTTGAAGTGTGGTGCAAGGGGGAGGGATTCAAATTCCTGGGATATTGGAACCTCTTCTGGGTGAGGCGAGACCAGTACAAACTGGATGGTCTGCACATGGGCAAGACTGGAACCAGTGTCCTATGGGGTGTGTTTGTTCGTGCTACTGGAGACAGTTTAAACTTATATGGCAGGGAGATGGCAACCAATGCAGGAAGTTGGAGCGAAGTAAAGTGGGGACATGAACAAAAAAACAGTAAGGGAGAAAGTGGAATGCAGAGAAACCAAAGACAAAAATCAAAAAGAGTCACATTACACCATGATTCTAAAAGGGCAATGAATGTTGATAAAAATGAGCCTGAAGGGTCTGTGTCTCAATGCGAGGAGCTTTGGTAATAAGGTGGATGTATTAACTGCAAAGACAGTTATTAATGGATATGATGTAATTGGGATCACAGCGACCTGGGTCCAAGGTGACCAAGGATGGGAACTCAACATCCAGTGTTACTCAATTTTCAGGAAAGGGAGGTGGGGTAGCGTTGCTGGTTAAGAAGAAGATTAATACAATAGCAAGGGTACAACATTAGCCTGGATAACATGGAATCTGCATGGGTGGAGCTGCGGAACACCAAAGAGAAAAAGACATTAGTGGGAGTTGTGTACAGACCACCAAACAGTAGTTGAGACATTGGGGATTGTATCAAACAGGAAATTAGAGATGCATGCAGTAAGAGTACAGCAGTTATTATGAGTGACTTCAATTTACATATTGATTGGACTAACCAAACTTGTACCAATGTGATGGAGGAGGATTTCCTGGAATGTATAAATGATGGTTTACTTGCCAATATGTCAAGGGACTAACCAGAGAGCAAACCATCCTAGACCAGGTATTAGGTAATGAGAGAGGATTAGCCAGTAACATTGTGATGGGAGATCGCTTTGTGGAAGAGTGACCATAATATGGCAGGATTCTTCATTAACATGGAGAGTGACACAATTAAATCTGAAACAAGGATCCTAAACTTAAGCTAACTTTGATGGTATGAGGCATGCATTGGCTAGGATAAGCTGGCCAATGATACTTAAGGGGTTGACGGTGGATAGGCAATGGCAGACATTTAAAGAACACATGGATGAAGTACAACAACTGTATATCCCCGTCTGGCATAAGAGCAAAACAGGGAAGGTGGCTCAACCATGGCTAACAAGGGAAAGCAGAGATAGTGTTAAAGCCAAAAAGAGGCGGCAAATAAATTGGCCAAAAAAAGCAGCAAACCTGAGGTCTGGGAGAAATCTGAAATTTGGCAGAGGAGGACAAAGCATTTAATTTGGAAGGGGAAAATAGAATATGAAAGTAAGCTTGTGAAAAACATAAAAACTGACTACAAAAGCATACATAGATATGTGAAGAGAAAAAGACTTGTGAAGACAAATGTGGGTCCCTTGCCATTAGAATCAGGTGAATTCATATTAGACAAAATAAAAAGAGATGGCAGACCAGTTGAACAAATACTTTGAATCTGTCTTCAGAAAACAGGATACAAATAACCTTCAGGAAATGCTAGGGGACAGAGGGTCAGGCACGAAGGAGGAACTGAAAGAAATCCTTATTAATCAGGAAATGTATTGGAGAAATTTATGGGATTAAAATCCAATAAGTCCCCAGGGTCTGATGCTCTGCATCCTTGAGTACTTAAGGAAGTGGCCCTAAAAGTAGTGGATTGATTGGTAATCATTTTCCAGCATTTTGTAGACTCTGGAAGAGTTCCAAAGGACTGGACAGCAGCTAATGTAAACCCATTCTTTATAAAAGGAGGGAGAGGGAAAATGGGGAATTATAGGCCAGTCAGCCTAACATCGATGGTGGATAAAATGCCAGAATCAATAAATAAGGACGTAATAACTGAGCATTTGGAAAGCAATGACAGAATTGGTCCTAGTCAGGATGGATTCACTAAAGGGAAATCATGCTTGACAAATGTTCTGGAATTTCCTGACGATGTGATCAGTAGAGAGGACAAGGGTGAATCAGTCTGTTACGGATCTGGACTTTCATAAGGCTTTGAAAGGTTCCACACAAGAGGAAAATTAAAGCTCATGGTTTTGGAGGTAATGTACTGACATGGATAGAGAACTGGTTGGTTGACAGGAAGCAGAGTTGGAATAAACTGGTCCTTTTCAGAGTCGCAGGCAGTAACAAGTGGGGTACTGCACCTTTCAGTGCTGGGGCCTCAGCTGTTCACAATACGCATTAACGATTTGGACGAAGGAACTGAATACAATATCTCCAAATTTGCAGACGACACTAAGCTGGGTGGCAGTGTGTGCTGTGAGGAGGATGCTAAATGGCTGCAGGGTGACTTGGACAGGCTGGCCAAGTGTGCAAATACTTGGCAAAAGCAATATAATGTGGCTAAGTATGAGGTTACCCACTTTGGTGGCAAAAACAGGAAGGCAGATTATTATCTGAATGGTGGCAGTTTAGGAGAAGGTGAGATGCAACCAGACCTGGGTGCCATGGTGGAACAGTCGCTGAAGGGTTGCATGCAGATGCAGCAGGTGGTGAGGAACGCTAATGGCATGCTGGCCTTCATAGTGAGAGGAATTGAGTAACGGAGTAAGGATGTCTTGCTGCAGTTATATGCGGCCTTGGTGAGGTCACACCTTGAGTATTGTGTGCAGTTTTGGCCTCCTAGTCTGAGGAAGGACATTCTTGCTACGGAGGAAGTTTGGCAAAGGTTCACCAGACTGATTCCTGGGATGGCAGGACTGACATATGAGAAAAGACTGGATCGACTGGGCTTGGAATTTAGAAGAACGAAGGGGGAATCTCATAGAAATATATACATTCCTGATGGGACTGGACAGGTTAGATGCGGAAAGAATGTTCCTGATGTTGGGAAGTCCGGAATTAGAGTCAAAGTCTAAGAATAAGGCATAAGCCATTCAGCACTGAGATGAGGAAGACTTTCTTCACTCACAGTTGTGAACCTGGAGAATTCTCTCCCACAGGAAGCTGCTGGGGCAAGTTCATTAGATATATTCGAGAGAGCTGGGCATGTCCCTTGCGACTAAAGGAATCAAAGGGCATGGACAGAAAGCGGTAATGGGCTACTGAAATTGCATGATCAGCCACGATCATATTGAATGGTGGTGTAGGCTCGAAGGACCAAATGGCCTACTCCCGCATCCATTTTCTATGTTTCTAAAGTCAATCCTAGCTCTGTTCATGTGCAACCTGTCTCACTTGTGCATCTTCCCCAGTGACACAGCCAATCCAAAGCCTTGTCTCATTTACCACATTCATCTGTCTTATCCTTCTACATCTGCATTCAACTACACATGGCACAGGGAGAAAGATGAGAGTATTACATTTGAGATCCTGCTTGCTAATTGACTACCTAGCTCTCTAACTTCTGATTGCAGAATGACACTTCCCTTCCTACACGAGCCATTAGACAAGTAGCTTTTCACTCTCCTTCATAAAATCATAGAATCCCTACAGTGTGGAAGCATGCCATTTGGCCCACTGAGTCCACACTGACCCTCTGAACAACATCCCACTCTCCTACCCTATCCCTGTAACCCTACATTTCCCATAGCTAATCTACCTAGCATGCGTATCTTTGGATAGGTGGGAGGAAACTGGAGCACCTGGAGGAAACCCGCATAGACATTGGGAGAATATGCAAACTCTACACAGTCACCCGAGGCTGGGATCAAACCTGGGTGCCTGGCGCTGAGGCAGCAGTGCTAATGACTGAGCCACTCTACCGCCTAGAAGAATATACTGCAGCCATTCAGTGAGATCCATGCCTCTAGCGCCAGAGAGGCAATGGATCAACCTGAAGTCATATTGCAAGCTTAAAAAAAGACTGTTGATTCCTCTAAACAATGAAATTACCAACACTAGTGCTTTTCCATTCTTCTTCCTTCCCCCTGAACAGCCAATTAGTTTATGGTGCCACAACCTGGCTCTGATTGAATCCGCGTGAGGAATATTCCACTTGAATAAGCTGAGCTGCCATATTTTAGGATTATTTCCCTTACATTATTTTTACTCTATTTTGGGTTACTTATATTTGCATACGTTATTTTGGTCGCGATTTTCCCTCAATCCTGATATTTCTCAATTAAATCCAAGTATAGCAAATTCTTTAAAATGAATTTGCTTCTTTAAATTTATAGCACTTTGAAACCTGCCCCTTATAGTAGTTTATTATCTACCAATGACTTTACACACTTTGAGATGTCACTTTTCCTTCACCCTCCTTTCAAACTCAGCATGGGCTGGTTCCAAGCAGCCGAATGGTGTTTCTCTTTGATTCCCTTTGAAGTACTGTAAGCCTCATCATGTGTCCATGATTTACAGCCTCTCAATCTCTTCCTCTCCACAAACTCTCTAAGCCATATTCAAGATCTTGATTTTCCCCATCTAATGTGCTCAGCATATCAATCATAGAGGGGAGCTCTGCTGTTCACTTCCTTCTCTTGCTTTCTAGCCACTTTCGCCTTTCCACTGCTAACCCTACTTCCTTTACTGTTTGTCCTGGAAAATCTCTCTCTAAATTCATTTAGGCTTCATTTTCAAAATCCCACTTTCTAACCTTTGGCCCTTCATCCACTACGACAGACCTGCAGTTACCTGCTAGCTCAAGCACATCCTCGGTTCCACCTGTAAGGTCCTAATTCCCTTTAAAAACCATTACTCTCTCACACTCTGGATGCTCTACAGATGCGTCCCTGTGCTGGTCCTATAAGCCCAAGAGATGCAGTTTTGAATGGATATAGTGAACAACTGCTTTAAGCATTCATAGTCAGATCGGGTCAGGCCTTAAACGAGCTCCCTGGTTCTGCGTGCATCTGCCAAAATTGCTCACAATTCCAGGATCATTATGGGTTGCAAAGGAAACATCCATATTTTCTCTGCTGCAAATCTTCCTGAATGTTTCTCTCCTGCTTCCTACACTCTCACATCCAACGAGGAGGAAGAGCTCATAGGATTCGTTGTAACAAAAATCAAACCATCTGATCGTCGACTTCTGGAACTTCCCTGCATTCCCCTTGTCTATCAAGTCAATCTTCCAAAGATCCTGCCACCCCGCCCCCCACCCCCGCAACCGTGCTTAAATCAACAGTTCTTACAGCCGCTCTACACTCACCTTTACCGTAAGACTGATTGAATACTTTGAGGAAGTAATCAAAAAGATTGACGAGGGCACAGCACTAGTTGTTTACGTGTGCTTTAGTAAAGCATTTGATAAGGTTCTGCATAGTAGACTAATTAGTAAAGCTAGATCACATGGGATTCAGAGTGAGTTTACCAATTGGATACAAAATTGGCTTGATGGTAGGAGACAAGACGGTGGTGGAGGAGGGTTGTTTTTCATTCTGGAGACCTGTGACCAGCAGTATCCCCAAAGAGATCAGTACTGGTCCACTTTTTTTTGTCATTTATATAATAAACGATTTGGATGAGAATATAGGAGACATGGTTAGTAAGTTTGCAGATGACACCAAAATTGGTGGCACAGTGGACAGAAGAAGTTTACGTAAAATTACAAACAGACCTTGACCAATTGGGTCAATGGGCTGAGGAGTGGCAGAGGAAGTTTAATTTGGATGAATGTGAGGTATTGCTTTTTGGTAAAAATAAACAAGGGCAGGACTTATACAATTAACAGTAGGGTCCTAGGCAGTGTTGTAGGACAGTGCAACCTAGAGATTCAGGTACATTATTCTTTGAAATTTGTGTCACAGGTAAACAGGGTGGTTCAAGCAGCTTTTAACATGCTTGCCTTCATTGCTCAGACTTTGGAGTATAGGAGTTGGGACGTCATGTTGAGGTTATATTGGACTTTGGTGAGGCCTATTCTGGCATACCATGTGCAGTTCTGGTCACTCTGCTATATGAAGGATGTTATTAAACTGGAGAGGATTCAGAAAAGATTCACCAATATGTTAGTTGGAATGGATTTATAAAAATGGGCTGGGAGTTTTTCACTGAAGCATATGAGTTTGAGGGGCGACCTTATAGAGACTTATAAAATCATGAGGGGCATAGATAAAGTGAATAGCAAGGGTCTTTTCCAAAGGATGCAGGAGTTCAAATCTAGAGGGCACATTTTTAAAGTGAGAGAAGAAAGGACAAGACATGAAGGGCAACTTTTTCTTTTTGCACAGAGTGTGGTCATGTGTGGAATGAACTGCCAGAGGAAGTGGTAGATGCAGGTACAGTTACAATGGTTCAAAGCCATAGAGCTGTACAGCATACAAACAGACCCTTTGGTCCAACTCGTCCATGTGGGCCAGATAACCTATATAAATCTAGTCCCATTTTCCAGCATTTGGCCCATAGCCATCTAATCCCTTCCTATTCATACACCTATCCTGATGCCCTTTAAATGCTGTAATTTTACCACCCTCCACCACTTCCTCTGGCAGTTCATTCCATACATGCACCAGCCTCTGCAAGAAAACGTTGCCCTTAGGTCCCTTTTATATCTTTCCCCCATCACCTTAAACTTATGCCCTCTAGTTTTAGACTCCACTACCCCAGGAAAAGACCTTTCTGTTTACCCTATCCATGCCCATCATGATTTTATAAACCGTTTGGATAAGTACATAAAGGAAAGGTTTAGAAGGACATGGGCCAACCACAAGCAAGTCGAGCTAGTTTAGTTTGGGAACGTGGTCGGCATGGACTAGTTGGACTCTATGACTGTCCATTTCCTGTTTCCTTGACCCAATTCCCATTAAACTACTGAACGTCAAGATTCTCTTCCTGGCTTCTACATTAGCTAATGGTTAATGGTTCTCACCGCTCAGGTACTATCCTCTCTCCTTTAGAGCAGTTGGCATTTCCCACCCACACCTGCCCTCTCACCAAAATACTGGCCTCTCAATCCTTGCGAGCTGCTGCCTGATTTACAACCTCCCACCTTTCTCCCACCCAGTCCATGAACATATTCCTGCCTCTGAAGCACGAGCCCAGATTTTGCTAAACACTGGGTCTGAACATCTCAAGTCAGGGTTTTGTATTTGCCATAGTTTCAAAATGGATCTCATTATAAATCATAAATCATTCTTTGGGACTCAAGACAAAGCTGCACTTTCTCTCTCCATTCTTCTACAACTTTTGACATGGTTGATCACACCATCATCCTCTCTCACCTCTCCACGGCCGCCTATCCAGATGGGACTGTATTAGCTTAAAATGGCTTCTTGTCAGAGTGGTAATGGTAGTAGTAATGTCACTATCCCAGTCATCACGAACCCCAGACTAATGTTTAAATATCACTAAGGCAGATGGTGAAATTTGAATTCAATTAAAATCTGGAATTAAAAGATAACCTAGCGGTGACCATGTAAACACTGCTGATTGGTATAAAAACACAGCTGGTTCTCTGTTGCCCTTTAGAAAGGTGTCTATAACATCGGGACATGATACAGGAATCATGAGCAACTTCCATTTGGGGAGATGGTGTCGTGGCAATGGCATTGGACCAGTAATACAGAAGCCCAAGCTAATGCTATGGGATATAGGCTCAAATCCACAATAGTCAGTGGAATTTTGTTAATTTAGTTCAAATTAAATCTAGAATTGGAAGCTTGTCTCAGTGATAGTGACAATGATAGTTATCAATTGCTGCAAAAACCGATCTGGTTCACTAACGTCCTTTAGTAGGAACAGAAGTAAATTACTGCAGAAGCTCGAGATCTCAAGCAAAAGCAAAATGCTGGAGAAACTTAGCAAGTCTAGCAGCATCTGTAAAGAAAGAAACAGAGTTAACGTTTCAAGACCAGTACGAATCTCTTTCAGAAGAGAATTTCCTCTAGAAGGAAAATCTGCTGTACTTAACTGGTCTGGTTTACTTGTGACTCTAGACCCACAGCAACGTGACTGACTCTTACTGCTCTCTGAAATGGCCCCTAGCAAGCCACTCAGTTCAAGTGCAATTAGGAAATGGCAGTAAATGCTGCCCAGCCAGTGACGTCCCCCACTGCCCAAGACTCAAAATAAAGGGCGGAAAAAAAACTTCTAATGCACCCCAGGGTTTTGCACTCAGAGTCCTCCAATTTCATATCTACATGCTGCCCTCAAGTAGCATAATCCAAAAACCTTTGGTACACATATACTGATAAAAACCTTCACCTTACCAGTGACTCTCGAGCTCTCCGTTGTTTTTGGATTGTCAAAACTACTTGTCTGATGTTCAATAAATATTTTGAGAAAACTGAAGCCATTTGTCCTTAATCCCTGAGTCTGCTCCCTAGCCACATACACATACCTGGAATATCACTGATTTTTTTTGGCTCTATGACATAGCCAACATCAGCAACGCCTCAGTTCATCTGCTGCTGAAACTCTCATCTAGACATTTATTTTTAGTTGACCATTCTAACAAACTTTTCACTAGTCAACTATGATCTACAGTCTGGAAACTGCTGTTATCCAAAACATTATTGCTTGTGTTCTAATCTATCCTGTCCACCCACCCATCGCTTACATGGACTGACCTAGATTGGCTCCTGCATTGAGCAATATCTTAATTTTAAAATTCTCATCCTTATTTTTAAATTGTTCCATTGCTTCCCACCCCTCCATATCTCTGCAAACTCCTCCAGCTTCAAAACCTTTAAGTTATTTGCATTCTTTCTTCTAAATCTCCTTTTTGTTCTTGGGTGAAACCCAACCTCTTTTACCAAGATGCAAGTCATCTGTACTAGTCTGCTCAGTTCTAAATTCTGTTTCACAAAGCTCCATTGAAGTGCTTTGGGACATTTTACTTTGTTAAAAGGTGACAGATAAATTCAGGGTATTGTTGCAGTTCCAAAAAGATAAATTGACTAAAAGAACATGCCTCAGCATTGATAATAAAGAATGCTACTATGTTTTAACATGCTAATAGATTAGAAAGTTCTCTCACTTGAACCCAATTAAGCTTGGAAATACAATTAACTAACTAGAAAGCTGGACTTCAGTGACCAACATGCTCGTCGATCTTTTCTCCATTTGGCAATAACAGCACAGAGCAAGGTATTATCAAGGCTGGTAATAGAAAATGGAATTGAAAGGGGCTGATGTAGGAAACAAACCCTAGCACAAACTTTCTACTCTGGCCAACCTAATTCAAATAAATGACTAACTCCAGTTAAATTGCTGCATTGAGGAGAAAACATCACAAATTTGGATAAGAATTATTTGGGCATTGCTATGGGGTTAAGATATGCTATTTGCAAAATTAATTCATAACTTCATTAACTGGTCATATAAACATGGGACCAGGAGGAGGCCATTCAGCCCATTGAGCTTTCTCCACCATTCAATATGAACATGGCTGAATTTTTTTTTTTTATTCACTCATAGGATGTGGGCATCACTGGCTGACCAGTATTTATCACCTATGCCTAGTTGCCCTTGAGAGGTAGTTGTGGTTACGCACCCACTTCAATACCTCCCCCAAACATTATCCTCATATCCATTTGTGTCACTGGTATTTAGAAATCTGCCAATTTCTACTTTAAACACACTCAATCACTGAATTTTCACAGTCCTCTGGGGTAGAGACTTCCAAAGGTTCACAAATCTTTCAGGTAAAAAAAAAAATCTCCTCCTCTCAGTCCCTGGTGGCCTTCCCCTCATCATGAAATCGTATTCCCTCGTTCTCAACTCCGAAACATGGGGAGCATTTTATCTGCATCCACCCTGTCTACCTATACATGTTTTGAGGTTTCAATGAGATCACCTTTCTTTTTTAAAAAAAACACAAGAGAATACAGGCCAAGTTTCACCAAGTTCTCTTCACAGGTCAACTGCCACCACCAGGAACACATCTTGTGAACCTTTACTGCACTCCTCCTATGGTAACAGCATCTTTCATAAGGAACAGGGACCAAAACTGCAAGCAGTGCTCCACGCATGATCTAATCACAGTTCTATACAATTGAAGCAAATCTGTGCTACGATGGTATGCAAATCCTCTTGCAATAAATTCCATTGTCCTTTCTAACTGCTTGCTGCACCAGCACATTAGCTTTCCGTGACTTATTCCATTTTGCTGGAATATGTGCACAGTTCTGGTCACCACATTAGAGGAAGGATGCAACTCCATCGGTGGGCGGGGAATTCACCAAGATGTTGGCTGGGGCGGAGCATTTTATCTATGAAGAAAGGCTGAATAAACTCGGATTGTTTTCTGTAGAGCAGAGAAGGCTAAGAGGGGACTGAGGTGTATAATAACTATGAGACACACAGATAGGGTGGACAGACAGAAACTGTTCTCCTTAGTTGAAGAGTTAATAACAATTTTGCATAATTTTAAGGTGAAAAGCAGGAAGTTTAGAGCAGATTTAAGGAAAATATTCTTCACACATGTTCTGAAATGCACTGCCTGGGAGGGAAATTGAGGCAGGAAACCTCAATCTTTATACAGCACTAGCGTATTGCAAACTGGGATTAATGTAGGTTTAGAGAGGTTTTTGTTGGTGCAGATACGATGGACTAAAGGGCCTCTTCTATACTGTATGATTCTATAATTAACAAGGTCCTTTTGTACATCTACCCTTTGTAATCTCATACTATCAAAGAAATATTGCTGCATGTCTGTTCCTCTTACCAGTGGATAACTCATTTTTCGACATTATATTCTATCCTCTATATTCTTGCCCACTCATCACGTCAATCCAATTCCTCTTGAAGCCAATTTGCATCTTCTCCACAAATTTTCTTAGTTTTGCATCATTCACAAACGTTGAAACGTTTTAGTTGGTCCTCATATCCAAAATCATTGACACCACACAGTGGGGCCAAATATTAATCCTCACAGTACCCATGAGTCACAGCCAGTCAGCACAAGAATGACTGAATTAGTGCTACTTTCGGTTTCCTGCCTGTTTACTAATCCTTCATTTATGCCAAATCATTATTTCTTATCTCATTTGCTTTAAATTTTGTTAAAGTAATTTCTCTAAGGGACTTAAGCAAACCCTTCTGAAATTCCAACTATGATATGTCCACTGACTTGTCTTTATCAATTCTGTTAACAGCCTCAAGAAACTTTGACAGATTTGTCAAACATAGTTGCACAGTCACAAATCCATGTTGACTATGCCCAATCAGATCATTATTATCCAAGTGCCTATTCATTGCATCCTTTATAATAGATTCTAGCATTTTCCTTACTACAGATGCAGGGTGAAAAGGTTTGCAGTTACTTGCTTCATCTCCCCGTCTAGTTCAGCCACTTTTGCTACTTTCCAAGCTGCACGATCAATTTTGTGAAGATAATCACCAATGTATCCACTATGTCCACAGCTACCTCTATCAAAACTCTGAGGTGCAGAATAGCAGGTCCCGAGGACTAAACAACCATCAGTCCCACTAAATTCTTCAAAACAACCTTCCTACTAATAATATTTTCCCTCAGTTCACCATTATTGTCAGTCCTTTGGATCCCTAATTCTTGCATCTTTCTCCATGAAGACAGACACAAAGTAATCATTTAGCTTCTCTGCCATTTCTCGAATATAAATTCTCCTATTCTGCCTGTATGTTTTAGCCATACCAATCTTTTTTACATACCAATAGAAGCTTTAAGTCTTTTTTTGCTCATGCATATTTTATTCCATCCTTATTAGTTTTACATCGAATATAGAACTTTTAAAATAAAAATTTTTTTTAAACAAAGGAAAGGACACTGACTTGAAGTAACTGATATGTTGCACCTGCGGAGCCACCATTCCAATCCATGGAGCGGCACAGGAATCCCAGAGACAATGACACCTCAGGGGGTGAACCACCTCTTTCTGGCAGATCATTTATTTGCAATGTTGGAACATTGAATATTCAATCACCTAGACAATGGCACAATGGCTAAAAGGAAACTGAGTCACGAACCAGCCATCTACATTACTTAAGAGTGTACTACCTACATGGAAAGATGCCATATGATCAGACTTTTTTTGTGAATATTTCAATTTGGAATTTAGGCAGACAGCGCACAAGCTCCAGAATAAGTAACGAACTGACTATGTCTCTGGGAACTCTCTAGAAAACTTAAGTCCTGTTGGTAGCATGATGATCAACATGAAAACTTCCGTGCTGCAGAAAGACAATTTCAACTCAGTGATTTGAGGGGAAGGGGTAGAATGAGCTATCGCCACAAAACAATTGTCTCAGGGAAAAAACATCCACATGCAGTCAGTAAGTTCTTAATGAGTGAATTTTAATCTTTATTTTTGCCTTAGCCAAGTTTAAACATGGGAGAATCTGCAAAGTTCTATTTTTCTGCACGCTTGAGATTTGAATGGGTGCTTGTACATGTTAGTGCAAAGGTACATTTTTGCCATTTCTTAAATACTTTTACTTGAGGGGGCATTAGCAATAAAACTGACTCCTTGTTTGTAACTAGGTGATGGTTAGACTTAAGGACCACATTCTTGAGGAACTGTTGCAGTAATACCCTGGACCTAAGATTATTATTCCTTTTTGCTCAATGTGATTTCACCAAATAGAAAGTTCTCCCTCCAATTTCCAATGAAATTTTGCAGGTACTCCTGGATCTCAAGAGCAGTCACTCTCACCTCATCAAGGAATACCATCAAAACTGGGAAAAAAAAACTGCGGGTTACTGAAAAAGAGATGTAAATGGATTTAAAGATATGGATAATTATTTAAAATCTACCATTATGGCACAAGTTTCTAAAAGAGTTACTAGGTTACCCTCATCCAGGATGATGATAATGATAATCCACTTGTATGTTAAATATTTGCTCATTCTTTCACAGAAGAGCATTATTAGGCGCCATTTTTAGAGGCAGTAAAATATAGAACTGATTTCATAAAGGTTATTAAAGATTAACATAGTTATAATGAGGTTTAAGAGATTATGTATACTTTGGGATTATTTTTAAGGCAAACTGAATTACATTAAGGTAAACCAAATGGTCTGTGCTGAAGTCTGCCTGACTGCAAGTCAAGGTGCTTCTTTTGAAAAGAGATTAAAAAAGGGTCCAAAATTATTGTACTGGGAAGAAAGTGCAACGTTTACACTGGGAAACAATGTCAGTAGTCTGTGTGCTAACAGTGGATAGACACAGTTTCCAAAGTCCAAGAAAAGTGTTGAGAATGTCAGGTTGTAAACAGTTCATTTACTTTCAAGACAAAATAGAAAGTTGGGCTCTCAAGAACAGCTGATCGACAGTTTTCTGAAACTCCTGGAAATGTACTTTAAGAGGGAATGGGTTTCTAAAAGATCACAAAAAGGTGGGATAGGAGGCCAGGAAAAGGAGAGCAGTTACAAACAGCAAGATGCTATAGTCCATGATAAGACCTTCTGCCTGTACCAAAAGGGGTCAAGTTTGTTGCGTGTAACAACAATGTGGGGAAAAATATCTTCAGGAAAACTTACACCATGAAAGACAGTTCTGAATTAAATTTCAGGCTGGAAAACTAAAAGGTCAGAAGTAAACCGTCAGGAGCTAAGAATATGTTTTGAATTATTCTGAGAGAGTTGAATTTTTATTAAACGATGGTGTGATGATAATTTTTGATAATTTTTCCCCAGTCATGTTAAAATATCTGTTCTGCGGTTTAACATACAATTGGCAATAAAAATATCATTTAATCAATCGTGCTTTTAGTCTTTTTTTCAAACAGCAAAGCATAAAGTATAAAATCATGCCGTGTTCCTCTTTTAGCCATGAACTAAAAGTTGAAATTCTTTTCATTAAAGTGTTAATCAATCTCTACAGGGATTAGAATAATTAACTCTGCCAAAATAGATTATCCTGTATCCAATCTGTTCAAATTTTTTTTGAACAAATCTAAATCAGCTGGACACTAGTACTCATAAATTTAAAACACTTATTTGAAGATAGTAACCTGAATCGCAAAATCGCTATGTTCAAACTTAATTTCATTGTATAAATATTTGAAAATAAAAATGCTACAAGATGATGCCGCTTCAAGTTAAGTACCTGGGATCCAGCACTGCCTTCATTCCAATATTCTATAACTTTCTGAACAAGTTGGTATTTCTCTGCATTAGATGGCATAACAACATTATGTTTTGCTAAATATTGAAATATAATCTCGCGGTGGATCTTCTTTCTTTTCAGCAATTCTTCAGCACTCTGACTGTAACTCAGTATCGCGTCTATGGCTTCTGTAAATGAAACAGCAATAATAGGTGGTTATAAAGGGTTTAAATACTAATCCAAGGTGCACAGAAATTGGCTAAGTAGTTTGAAAACTCAATATTGCACTTCCTTCCCATTGCCGTGGTTATTTTTTCATACTGTTGCAACACTCCTTCACTTCTCAATAGAACAGCGGCATGGTTGAGAAAGACTTCTCACTGAAAAGAATAGTAAAGAGTTTTCCTTCTGAGAGGCTTCTCTCCAGTACTTGTTGAATTAAATGTTGAAATATAATGTTGAAATAACACAAAAGCCCCCATTAGAATAAAAGCTAGCTTTTGCTTTGATTGTTCAAAATTTCTGAACATTCTGGCACACCATTCTTTCCATTTCCATGATTAGAGAAATATACTCATACCTCAAAAGTCTGTACTAATACCAACTAATTGCCTTAATATCCTCTACTCACTGTCTTTCTTTCTCCTTTATGCAAAGGCCAAATATGGACTGAGGGGACAGTTAACGTATGAAATCAATTAAGACTTTTTCAGAACTGACACGAACTGCTTCATAACTCTGCACAGACCAGCTGGGTTTCTCCAGCTTTCTGTTTGTTCCAGACTTCTAGTATTTTGCCTTTAATGGACTAAGAAAAAAATCATTTTTCCATCAATTATCCACTTTAATTTGACCAAAAACTTAAAACCAATGTGCTTTAATTTTATACTTTTGTTCACAGCATGTGGGCATCAGCAGCTAATGGGGAGGGGTGTGTGGATACTTTTACATTGTCTGTTGGTAGGGATTTACATGATTTCCAGCCAGCAACAACAACGGAACCAACGAAGGCGACATAGTCAAAAGGTGTGTGGCCTTCAATTGACTTTGCAGGGTTGTGGTGTTCACATGTACGTACTGCATCTCTAGATGTTAGAGATCACAAATTTGGAAGACGTTGTCAATGTACATGTATTGTCTCATTATGATCAAGCTGGGGGAATCAACCTTGGTTCAATGACAGATGTAGGTGATGTTGCCAGGGATGTCCAAAAGATTAGATATGAATATGGTGAGGATACAACACAGAATCCATCTGCATGCCAAACAGCAGGAGTGGCATGCAATAGATACAGCTTGGTGACACCACTAGCTACTCCTGCCAGTTCTAGTTTAGACCTTGCCAAGCTGTTCCAGCACTCCTGAAAGACTGGAATCTACCAGACAATGTGGAAATTCGCAAAGGTGGGTCCTGTCCCCAAAAAAACAGAACAAATTGAACATGGCTGATCAGTGCTCCATTTGTCTACATTCTGTGTACACAGCAAGGTGATGAAAGTTGTCAATGCAGTCAAGCAGAATTCACTTTGCAATACTCTGTTCACTGACCTTCAGTTTCTGTTCCATCAAAGCCATTTAGCTCCTGAGTCCATTACACCATTGGTCCAAGCATGGACAAAAGAGTTGAACTCCATAGGTGAGGCGAAATGACTATCCTTGATTATCAAGGAGCCCTAGCAAAATTAGAATCAATGGTAATTAGGGAGAATTTTCTTCACTAGTTGCAGCCACACCCAGAACAAAGAAAGATGGTTGTGGTTGTTGGAAATCAATCACTTCAGTCCTAGGATATCACAACAGTTCTTCAGGGTAGTGTCCTGGACACAGATACCTTCATTTGCCTCAATGACGTTCCTTCCATGATAAGATCAGTGGTGGCAATGTTTACTGATGGTTGCACAATGTTCAGCACCATTTAGACACTGAAGTAGTCAGTGTATATATGCAGCAAGTGTATATATATTGGGCTGATAGGCACGAATGTTGTTTGCTGCCTAAGTGCCAGGAAATGACCATCTCAAACAAGAGAGAATTTAACATTTCCCCTTGACGTTCAATGGTATTACCATCACAATACACCATCAACAACATTTTGGAGATCCCACTGACCAGAGCCAACAGCAGTTCAGAGGCTGCGAATTCTGAGGCAAATAAATCACCTGACTCCCCAAAGCCTGTCCACCATTGACAAAGCACAAGTGCAATGCTATACTCTCCACTTGGATGAGTGCAGATCCAACAGCATCAAAAAGCTCATCATCACCCACAAGACAATCTATTTGAAAGTCACCCCAGCCATCACTTTGAAAATTCATTCCTTTAGCCAACAATGCAGTGTATACCTCTTCTTCAGGTCCAGACTAATTAGCACCTCAACATCCAAAAAAGGATCCAGACTTTCCAACAGCTGAAGTACTATTTATATGAGCTGTACATCGACATCCAGTCTCCTGGCAATTGATTGGATCAAACTTTGTGCATACTGTGAAACAATCTCCAATTGACAGTTTCTATTGATTGCCAGCTTGATGCGGTGGGGAGGCTTGAGTGCTCCATTGATCCCAAGAGTGATACTGCCAGGAGTTCTCAACTCCTGCCAGGGTCATCCATGATGGTAAGGTTGGAGGGGAGGACCCGGATAAAGCACAATCCAAATCAAGTCCTTGATGGTGATCCAGGCAGTGGATATTTGTGTGATATTAATGGCTGCAATGATGAATGAAGGCTGCAGCAGGAGGAAGATTCCCAGTCATCAAGATTTCCTTGCCACTGGAGCTGGATTTACTTTCTATCATGGAGTGTGTGCCCGCTGATGTGCAACAGCATTCCATGTTAAAAGATCCCGCACCTAAAGGAATTCAAACCCTATCGCCCTGCCAAACCCACCTGTCGCTCCCCCCACCACGCACACAAATATACATCCTGCAGCGTTTGGCAAGACATGATGGGGATGGGATTAATAAATCCTGGAATTCCCTCGTTTCAGACCAGTATGCAGGTGGTGAAATTTGAGTCAGACATTTCGCTCTTGGAATAGGGAGACGAGTGTGTTTTAGCAACCCTCGTCAGGATCCACTCTGCTCACCCTACGCGGGAAAGGGTCTAGAAAAGGTGCCCAGAAAATAACGTGTTCCATCACCCATCTAGCTAGAAAACCGCATCTAGCACGCTCATCTACCTATACTACTCAGCAGCTCCAAGAGAAATGCCGGGAGCAACACCAACCATTCTGGTGGCCTTCACTGACTAAGTCAAAAGCCTTGGTCGGATCAATCTGGAAGTGCTTGTGGAAGACCCTACCAAAGGCCCGCTGTCCAGTGAAATTCATCAACACCTTCAGTCCCTTCTAAGGCAAGATGTCAGCGACTGTCCTCAACAACAAAATCTAAAAGAAGCCTGAGGTCAAAATAGAGGTCAAGTAGAGATGTGTCAACACCACTTGTCAATGACAAGCTTCCCAGTGGCGTGGACACTGAGAAGTTTGCTGTCAACCCTGTAGACAAACTCAACTGCTTGAAATCCAAGAGGAAAACGATATTTCGCTTGCAGAACTTCATTATGCAGATGACAATGTCGTCTTTGCTCTCTCAGAAGAAAATCATCAAGCCTTGTTTAACGCCTCACAGAAGCATTGTGAAGAATTAGTTTCAGCCTCAACCTCAACAAGGCTTACATCCTTTAATAACTCATCCCAGGACAAGTTTCAGTTCTGCCAACTTGAAGAAAACTCCTGTATGAAGGGACACAATTCTTCAAGAATACCCACTGGCATGAGGAAGTATGGAAACAAACTACTTGGAAAAGGAATACCAGCAATCTCAAGGCTAAGGACCACCTCCACCACCTGGAAACACCAGGCAAACGTGGGGTTGGAGACGTGGCTCTAGGATCGAGCTCTGCAGACACATGAGGATGCACAGAACCAAAGACCGGTGACTCGGAATTTCCGAGGTGGGCAATCTACTCACTAGCACATGATTGCTGACAACGAAACAACTTCAGTGACTGTAATTTGTGACTCAAAGTTCATAACTCTGACTTCCAAAATATTGGTCAGAAATTAGCAATGTTACATTCATCCTGCTTGCAAGTTTGAGCTATCGAGCCAGGAAACTCTATCTAAGGATCAAACCACTGGCAACAAATAGTAATTTCACATGCTTGAAATATACTATCACATGTGATGCTATCTAGCAAAACTAAATTTGTTCAGTTGCATTGCTGCTGACCAAGCTAGAGAAATTAAGACAAAGTGAAAGTCAGTAATGGGAGGTTGGAATTCAGTTTTGTTTTGGGGGCGGGGGGTGGTGGTGGGAATTGATGTCAGAAAGGATGGGGGGGAATGATTCAGGGGCAATCTGGGGTGGGTGTAGAGTCAGGAATGGGGGACAGTCAGTCTGGAGTGGTGGGGCAGGGTCATTCTAGGGGGAGGGGCATAAGGGATGGGGGTTCAGTCTATTGGGTTGGTTGTCAGTCTGGGGTGGGATTCACAAAGGAGGTATCAGTCATGTTGTTTTGAGGGAGGGTGTAGGGTGATCAATTTGGTAGGGTGAGAGGTTGGGTAGGGATCATTCCAGGTAAGGGATGGATAAAGGGGTTGGAGGATAAAGGGGTGGGAGGATAAAGGGGTGGATATGTGTATAATTACAACTTTTAAAAGACATTTTGGGTTTTGGGCCAGGAGCAGGTAGGTGGCACTAGTTTAGTTTGAGATTGTTTGGCATAGACTGGTCCGACCGAAGGGTCTGTTTCCGAGCTATATGACTCTATGGAATGGGGCGGGGGGAGCGGGTAAGTAAAATCAGTCTGGGGCGATATAGGTCCCTGGACGGGGTATCAGTCCGAGAGGGTGCGTAGTGGGGGTCAGTCTCTGACAGTGTAAGAGTGTAAGTGGAGTCAGTCTGTGAGGATGGGGGGTCAATCTGACAGGGTGTAGGGGTGACTGGGGTCGGGGGAGGGGGGGGGGGTCAATCTCTGAGGATAGGGTGAAGCCAGTCTGTAAGAATGTAAGCTTGCAAGTGGGGTGAGTCTATGGTGGTGTGGGGGTCAGTCTGTGAGGGTGTGGGTTGGGGGTCAGGGGTCAATCTATGAAGCTGTGATGGGTCTGTGGGTGGGGTCAATCTGAAACTGTTTGGGGGGCCAGTGTGTGACAGTGAGGTCAATCTGACAGGGTGCGGGGATGTTAGTCTGTGAAGTGGGGGGGAGATCAGTCTGATGGGGTGCGGGGTAAGTCTGTGGATAGGTATAGTAGTGAGGGTGTGGGTCAGTCTGTCAGGGTGAAGGGCGGAGTCAGTCGGGAGGGTGAAGGGGGGGGAGGGGAG
>JAHRHZ010000061.1:7560016-7645903 GCA_024137785.1 Ginglymostoma cirratum | reverse complement strand
GGTGAGGGGGGGTGGCGACAGTCCAAGAGGGTGAGTGGGGGGGGGGTGTCAGTCCGAGAGGGTGAAAAAGGGGGTGGGGGGTCAGTCCGAGAGGGTGAGGGATGAGGGGGGGTCAGTCCTAGAAGGTGAGAGGGTCGGGGGTCAGTCCTAGAGGATGAGAGGGTGGGGGTCAGTCCTAGAGGATGAGAGGGTGAGATGGGAGGGGGGGGGTCAGTCCTAGAGGGTGGGGGGGTGGGTGGGCAGTCAGTGGGGGGGGGGGGACTTCGGGGGGGGGGGGTGTGGGGAACAGTCAGTGGAGGTGGGGTGGGGGTGGTCAGTCCGGCCAGACCCACCTCGGACGCTCTCGATCTTTAACAAGCGGTTGGTGACTGTGTCGGCGACACTGAAGAGCTCGCAATGACCCAGGCTCTGCAGAATCTCCTGGAGGCCGCACCGCTCCCTCTCCGTCAACACAGCCATGTTGATCCCCCCCGCCACCATCTCCGCTCCGGGTACCGCCACACTCCCGCTCTAACGTTCCCCCGTCCCCCTTAATGAGAAGCCGGAGCCTGATCGCCGGACACAGCGGGTGTCATCACAGTGACTGAGGGCCTATGGGGCTTGGGTCCCGAGGGGGGAATTATTCTGAGGAGAGACCGTCAGACAGTCTGTGATATTTATAACATCCACCGCACAGCTCTGTTATCGTTTTAGGATTTAACAAAACAAAACAAATCAAGTCGAATCAGTAATTCCACACGGTCAGGGGGTTTGTGCTTTTGTCGATCCAGGCAGTTCTTGGTCAGAATGTGCCCGGTAGCAGCGGCTGGTCGGAAACATTTGATGGGTGCAACTACCCACCGAGTTGGGAGGGCAGTAGGACCAAGAGGACAACCCAGCGAGGAACCAGTTTACCGTCAGAGACCGGGGGGAGGGGGCTCGGTGAGTACAACCCCACCCAGAGAGAGAACATATATATACCTTGTGAGAGCTGAAATACATCCTGAGATAGTAAGACCGATATATACCCAGCGTGTGAGTCACAGACACAGACACAGAGAATGTACAGGGCTGGCCCGGTGGTTAATACTGTTTCCCCCTCACCCCCCTAGCTCCAGGGACCCGGGTTCCATTCCAGCCCCGAGCGACTGTTCTCCCCGTGGGTTTCCTCTGGGTGCTTCGGTTTCCTTGGGTGGATTGGCCGTGCTGTGACGCGCCCAGGTTTTTCAGGTTAGGCACATTACCCATGGGAAGTGCAGGGGCAGGGGTAGGGTGATGGATGGGTCAGTGTGTCTTTGTTGGGCCGAATGGGTTGTGTGAACACACAAAGCCCCTTGATGGGGGGGGAGAGAGAATACGTCCTGAGAATGTGTCGTCCCGTAGACAAGAGTGAGAGTGGGCACCTGGTGATGTTGAGGGTGTTGTTATGGCCCACACCAGACTCCACCCCAAAGTATAGTAAGGAGATAGCCAAGACCCTCTCATTCTGAGATTGTATCCTCTTATGATCTTAGAGCCAGGGAAACATCCAGGCAGATGTTCACCTGCACATCAAACAAACAACTGCACCTCCCAGTCGCGAACCATTTCAACTCTCCCTCCCATTCCTCAGACGACATGTCCCTCCTGCAATGCCACAGTGATGCCACCCGAAGGCTGCAGGAACAGCAAACCATATTGAGCCTGGGAACCCTGCAGCCCAATGGTATCAATGTGGATTTCACAAGCTTCAAAATCTCCCCTCCCCCAACCGCATCCCAAAACCAGCCCAGCTCATCTCCGCCTCCCTAACCTGTCCTTCCTCTCACCTATCCCCTCCTCCCACCTCAAGCCCCACCCCCATCTCCTATCTACTAACATCATCCCGCCCCCTTGACCTGTCTGTCCTCCCTGGTCTGACCTATCTCCTCCCTACACCCCCACCTACACTCACCTTTACTGGCTCCATCCCCGCCCCTTTGACTTGTCTGCATCCTCTCCACCTATCCTCTCTTCTATCCACCTCCCCCTCTCTCCCTATTTATTTCAGAACCCTCTTCCCCTCCCCCATTTCTGATGAAGGGTCTCGGCCCGAAACGTCAAGTTTTCCTGCTCCTATGATGCTGCTTGGCCTGCTGTGTTCATTCAGCCCCATACCTTGTTATCTCAACATCCCCCTCCTATCGAGTCCTTTATGAATTTTGTGTGATATCACCTCATAGTTTCCTGAATTCCAATGCACACAGTCTGCTCAGACAACAGTCTCAGCATCGCAGGAATCAGTTTGATGAATCGCTGTTTGTGGAATTTATAGACACCTTTAGGCAAGAAAGTCAAAACTACTCACAGTGATCCTGGCGTGGTCTCGTCAGTGATGTATACAATTGAAACAAGAGTTCTTTTCTGTTTCCTGTTCCCAAATCTTGTGATGAAGACTAACATATCATTTGCCTCACAAGTTGATTGTTGCACATATATGTTGGCTTTTAGTGAGTAGGACACAAGGACACTTTCGGTCCCTTTGGACATCAAAACTTTCCAACCTCTCACTATTTAAAGAAAAAAAATCCTGCACCTCTGTTACTACAGCCAAAGTGGAAGCTTCCCAGTTGTTTAAATTATATTGCATCTGCCATGCTTTTTCCTCACTTTCACAGCTTGTCTAAATCCCATGAAACACTTTGGATCCTCTTCGCAACTCTCATTTCTGCTAAGCCTTGTTCCATCTGTAAACTTGGAAATACTACAACCCTTATTGGGGTGCATTTCCGAGTAACACACCTAGGAGATATGAATACAGTTTTGATTGTGTGTTGTAAGATCATTGCAGCAGAAATAGACCATTCAATGAGACCATTATGATTATAGTTATTGATCATGGTTACAAAAGTATCAGTACTCCGGATTAGGATGTTTGTAGGAAGTTTCTCCAACTACAGTTCCTGGGAGCCTGAGTTTCAGGTCTGGAATTGTGGCTGAAATACTGCTGAGCATCTGTGAATCTGAGAGTATTGTGGCTATGATGTACAGAGAGGCGGTTACTGTGCAGGCTAAGACTCCACAAGTAAGAAGTGAATGGATAACTACCAGGTCAAGAAAGAGAACTAGGCAGGCAGTGCAGAAATCCCCTGTGGCCATTACCCTGCAGGACAGATAGGCCACTTTAGAAACTGTTGTGCGGGAAATCCACCCCGGGGAAAGTAACAACAGCCAAATTCATTGCACTGTCATTAGCTCTAATACTCAAGCGAGGAGGAACAAATATGGCAAGCCTACAGTAATAAAGGATCTAATTGTAGGCTAAATAGATAGATATTTCTGAGACCACAAATATTCAACAGGTCTGGTGGCACCTGTGAAAAGAAAGCAAAGTTGTTTCCTAGATGCCAGGGTCAATGATGTTTCGGCGAAGCTACAGGATATTCTGAAATGGGAGCATGAACAGCCAGTGGTCATGGTGCCCACTAGTATTGGCAATGTAGTAAAGAAAGGAGTAACTACTGAAACTGAGTATAGGAAGTTAGGAAGCAAGCTCAAATATAGCATCTTGATGGTAGTGATCTCAGGATTGCTACGTATACCATGTACTAGTCAAGAGTAGAAAATAGTAGGATATTATCAGATAAATTTATGGCTACAGAAAAGGTGTGAAGGGGGAGGATTTCAGATTGCAAGGATGTTAGGACTAGTTCTGGGGAGGTGGGACCAGTGCCAGCTGTACCTTGGCACGAACTTGTGTCCTATGGATGTATTTAATAGTGTGGTTGGGGAGGCTCTGAGACTGAATGGCCAACTTCTGCATTATCTTTTATTCTTAGGGAGAAATGTAGGTTTCAATAAAAAAATTTGTAAATTTACTTTTTCACTGTTCAATTGTCAAGATAAAAGTAGTTAAGCATTTAGTGACACGTTTGCAACTGACTTGGCTTTGCTATTGTCAAGACTATCAACATACCAAAATATTAGAATGACTTCTCCTAATAGGAGTGCACACACTTGCTGAGGGCTTCTGCTTTTTTTATTTCCGTTTTCAGCACTTGCAAGTTTGAAACATTTTTTGCTCAACTTGTTTGGACATGACACACTCCCATGGCCATCATGTCCTGAGGTGGGACTTTCTTTTATTCTTTCATGGTATTTGGGTGTCAGTGGCCTGGCTAGCAAGTATTTTCCATCTATATTTGCCCTTGAGAAGATGTTGGTGCGCTGTCTTGAACTGCTATTAGGGAGGGAGTTCCAAGATTTTGACTCAGCAACATTGAAGGAATGGTAATGTATTTTCACGCCAGGATGGTGAGTAGGTTGGAGGAGATCTTGCTGGCAGCCGTGTACCCTTGTATCTGCAGCTCTGTCTTTCTAGAGGGAATTTGTTGTGCTTTTGGTACGTGATGTCTAAAGAGCCTTGGTAAATTTCTGCTGTGCAACCTGGAGACAGACAAATTGCTGACACTGGGACGTAGTGCTGAAGGGAGTGAATGTTTGTGGATGTCATGCTGTCAAACAGGCTGTTTTATCCTAGATGGTGTCAAGCTTCTTGAGTGTTGTTGTAGATGGAGCAACATATCCAGACACATGGAGAATATTTTGTCACACTCTTGACTTATGCCTTGTACGTGGTGATCATGCTTTGGTCAATGGTAACCCCTACGGTGTTGATCATTGGGTATTCAGAGATAATAATAAACTTGGAACAAGACCTCCTGGCCCAGGAGTAGTGACATCGTCACTCAGCCATCTTTAAATGTCAACATCTATGGTGTAAGAAGTAAGATCTACATAGTCACAGAGAGTTATCTGAATTGCAAAACAGTTTCATCAAATTGTCATATTTATTTTGAAGAATGTAAATTTAAACACAAGACCCTTTTTATTGTTGTTGTTTGGTGTATTTAATTGATGATTTATTCTGTCCATTTTCTTTATCCCATCCATTTTTAAATCACTCTATTGCCTCACCTACACCTTTCTCTATATTTCCTCTGACCCACAACTCTCTGAAATATCTGTTGTCCACTGTTTCTGGCTTTCTGTGCAATTGTAAGTATAACTGCTCTTTAAACCTACTTCTTTGACCAAACTTTGGTCATCTGTCCAAATATCTCCTTTATGTGGCTTAGTGTCAAACTTTGTTTTAAAATATGCTTGAGAAGTGTTTTGGAATATTTCATTGCATTAAAAATACTACATAAATATTTGCTGTTCTATAAAAGAAGAAATTCTTTCATTTATCCAGTGCCTTTCAAAATCCTGGATTCCCAAAGTATTTTAAAATGTGTAATTTCCCTTAGACAAAAGACAGTATCTGAAAAGGCAACAGTACATTAAATGGAATCAATGTCTTGGGTTGAAATTATTCCCTTGTAAAATATGAACGACGAGTGAGAAGCATTTTAACTGAATTTGTAAAGGCAGAGCAGGAGAAACAAATGTAAGTTTGAATAGACAATAAAGAAAAATAGGGATAACAGGCATGGGGCTGAATGAACACAGCAGGTCGAGCAGGAAAACTTGACGTTTCGGGCCTAAACCCTTCATCAGAAATGGGGGAGGGGAAGAGGGTTCTGAAATAAATAGGGAGAGAGGGGGAGGCGGATAGAGGATGGATAGAGGAGAGGATAGGTGGAGAGGAGGCAGACAAGTCGAAGAGGCGGGGATGGAGCCAGTAAAGGTGAGTGTAGGTAAGGGGGTAGGGAGGAGATAGGTCAGTCCAGGGAGGACGGACAGGTCAAGGGGGCGGGATGATGTTAGTAGATAGGAGATGGGGGTGTGGCTTGAGGTGAGAGGAAAAACTCGTTAGGGAGGTGGAGATGAGCTGGGCTGGTTTTGGGATGCGGTTGGGGGAGGAGAGATTTTGAAGCTTGTGAAATCCACATCGATGCCATTGGGCTGCAGGGTTCCCAGGCTGAATATGATTTGCTGTTCCTGCAGCCTTCGGGTGGCATCACTGTGGCATTGCAAGAGGCCCAGGATGGACATGTCATCTGAGGAATGGGAGGGGGAGTTGAAATCCCCGCCTCTTCGACTTGTCTGCCTCCTCTCCACCTATCCTCTCCTCTATCCATCCTCTATCCGCCTCCCCCTCTCTCCCTATTTATTTCAGAACCCTCTTCCCCTCCCCCATTTCTGATGAAGGGTCTAGGCCCGAAACGTCACGTTTTCCTGCTCCTATGATGCTGCTTGACCTGCTGTGTTCATCCAGCCCCATGCTTGTTATCTAGGATTCTCCAGCATCTGCAGTACCTTTTATCTCTGATACAAAGAAAAATAGGGAATTGTATTTGCCAGAAATGATCTGAATCAGAATAGGCATGAATAAAGAAACCAAGAACACTTAACAGAAGGAGTGAGAGGGACAAATTGAAGACAAAAAGGAAGAACCTAAATATCTGAAGTACCTTTCCGGGCTTCAGGATGTACTGAATTAATTCATAACATAAAAGAGAGACTTGCGTTAGCATAGCAGCTCTCACAATCTCACGAACTCCAAGCTGCTGTACAGCCAAAGAAATGGACATGTTAGAAACTTTTGCAATATAGGAAAAGTGTAATTGTACACAGCAGACTTTACAACACAAGGATATAAGAAATAGGGCAGGAAGAGACTAATCAACCGAACAAGCCTGCTCCATCATTCAATATGATCATGGCCATTCTTGAACTTCAGCTCCACTTTCCAAATGCTCCACAAATAGCAGTGAATGACCTGACTGGATAATCTACCTTTCTAGTGATGTTGGTGAAGATTAAAGAGAAACTTTCCAACGTTCCTCTGTTTTTCCAGTAGTGCTGTAGGATCTTTTACATCCGCCAGAGAACTCAGTGAGCCCCTCAGTTTAACACCTCATCTCAAAGATAGCACTTCTAACAGTGCAAAATCCTTACAGTTCTGTATTGAAGTGTCAGTTTAGGTTAGATGCCCCAATATTTGGAATGGGACTTCAACTGCTTAGGCATTGCACAAGTTTCTTGCAGGAGTCTTCTGACTGGGGCAAGTCTTCACTCAAAAAAGCTTCACATCATGCCTAAAATTATAAAAAGATACTCCTTGTACAATGCAAACATATGAAATAGGAATAAAAGTAGGCCATTTGGCTCCTCAGGCCTGCACCCCCATTTAATAAGATCATGGCTGAGGACAAATGGTCACTTTACTTACTCTTACTTTTTAACTCTGTAGTGAATCTTGCTATCCATTTCAAGCTAACTTCTTTGCATACACAAATTTCTTCCTCTTGATTAGCCTTTTTAGTCACGCTGTGTCATTCTTTACATTCTGACCAATTATCTGACCTGCTAGTCATGTTTGTTCAGTAGTAAGAGAGATAAAAGGTACTGCAGATGCTGGAGATTCCGAGATAACAAGCATGGGGCTGTTTTTCCTCTCACCCCAAGCCACACCCCCATCTCCTATCTACTAACATCATCCCGCCCCCTTGACCTGTCCGTCCTCCCTGGACTGACCTATCTCCTCCCTACCCCCCTACCTACACTCACCTTTACTGGCTCCATCCCCGCCTCTTCGACTTGTCTGCCTCCTCTCCACCTATCCTCTCTTCTATCCATCCTCTATCTGCCTCCCCCTCTCTCCCTATTTATTTCAGAACCCTCTTCCCCTCCCCCATTTCTGATGAAGGGTTTAGGCCCGAAACGTCAAGTTTTCCTGCTCCTATGATGCTGCTTGACCTGCTGTGTTCATCCAGCCCCATGCTTGTTATCTCATGTTTGTTCAGTAGGTCTGCTCACCCCAGAAACAGAACAAGATTCAAACCCTCCTGAGCATCCCTACTTCAAAAACTTTAACCCGCAGTTAAATGTATGCCATAAATGCTTTTGAAGGCCAGATAGGGGCTGTAAAAGTGTTGTTATCTGAAGTTTCTTTTCTTTAGGGGAAGGTAAATGCCATCCTTACCTGGTCTGGTCTACCTGTCGTTAAGATCAACAGCGATGTGGTTGACTCTTAAATGCCTTTGTAAATGGCCTAGCAAGCCATACAGTTGTATGAACCTCTCAAAAGAGAAAACAAGAATGAAACCAGGAAGACCACCTGGTATCAAGTAATGCACTGGGAGTGGCAATGGCAAGCATAGTCTTGTTAATCCTGCAAAGTCCTCTTTAATAACATCTGGAGGCTAGTGCCAAACTTGGGTGAGCTGTCTCACAGACTAGTGCAACAGTAGCCTGATGTAGACATTCTCATAGAATTGTGCCTTACACACAATGTACCAAACAACACCATCACTATGAATAGTCCTAGCCTAGAGGGAGTGCAGTAAAGATTACTTAGACTGATTCCTGCGGTGGCAGGTTTGTTGTATGAGGAGGGATTGGGTTGACTGGTATCCAGTGGTGTTTAGAAGAATGAGAACAATCTCATTGAAACAGGAAGTCTCTTACATGACTGGACAGACTGGATGTAGGGTGAATTGATGTTTTTCGTGGTCAGGGCTGTCCAGAAGAAGGTGTCATGGTCTTAGGATTTGCATGTAGACTGAGATGGGAAGAAACCTCTCCACTGAAATGGTGGTGAACCTGTGGAATTCTCTACCACAGAACACTGTAGAGGCCAAGTTGCTGAATATGTTAAAGAAAGAAATAGGTTTTGAGAGACTAAAATTGTTAAAGTATATGTGGAGACAGTGGAGTATACTGTTGAGATAGAGGATCGGCCGTGATCGTGATCAAGTTCAATGGTGGAACAGGGTCAAAAGGCTTACTGCTGCTCTTATTTTTGATGTTTCTATGAGTTGATATGGGCAGGTGATGAGAGCATTGGCATGGGGGTATGAAATTTTCCAACTTGAACTATGCACCTCAATAGGTGAATTCCAGCCTCTAATGTGTACCTGTGCCCCACTGGAGTGCGGTTCCAGAATTTTGATGTTGATGTTTTCTGTACTGATGCTGACTGGGTTTCTAAGAGTTCTGGCATTTGTTTCAGACTTGTAGCCTTTGCAGTTTATTGTTTTTATTATTTATCCTTTGAATTTAGTTTTCTAATTGTTACTTTAGCAGCAAAAAAGAATGCTCACAAAATATTGCACTGGAATTAATCGTACTGATATACACATCATGCAAACAGTAATTTGGTTCCCTTCTAGAATAGTTCATACCATCTGGACAAGCTACTGACGGAGTCTTCAAGTGGTTACAATTATTTATTTTACTTTCCCAAATTATACAGTGGTAATAGTAATAATAGGTTTGATGTCACTGAAGGTGCTTTGTGACTTCATTGAACAGGTTCTGGCTTCAGAACCATTCCTGAGACTTTTTGTTTGCACAAGTGTGGGATGACCTCTGTTGTGGCAGTTGTGATTGGTGATTCGGTGGTATGTGAACCATTATGATTGATACGTGTGGGAAGGATGCTAACTTCTTCAGCTTAAGGTTTAATACGTACGTCAAAGATCCCCAACCAGGTAGGCTGGTCACTCTGGTTTCTTGTCTAACCACCTTTCTGCCTATCGGGAAAGCAGATTGATTGAGCAAATGGCAAATTGGAGTTGAGTTGCTGATGGTGCCAACGATTGTGATAGTATACTACAGGATATAGATAGTTTGGCGACTTGGGCTCAGAAATGGCATTTGGAGTTTAACCCAGACAAATACAGGTGATGCATTTTGGAGGATCAAATTTAGGTGTGAATTATATTGTAAATGGCAGAACCCTTAGCCACACTAACATTAAGAGGGATCTGGGTGTGCAGGTTCACAGTTCCCTGAAAGAGGCAACACAGGGTAACCGAGGTGATTAAGCAGGCATATGGCATATGCTTGCCTTCATCTCCCAGGACGTGGAGTACAAGAGTTGGCAAAACATGTTGCAGCTATATAAAACCCTTGTTAGGCCACATTTGGAGTATTGTGTGCAGTTTTGGTCACCACACTACCAGAAGGATGTGGAAGCTTGGGAAAGAGTACAGAGAAGGTTCACCAGGATGTTGCCTGGTCTCCAGGGCATTGACTACAAGGAAAGGTTAAAAACACTAGGATTGTTTTCACTGGAAAGACGACAGCCAAGGGGAGACCTGATAAGAGGTCTACAAAATTATGAGAGACATAGGGTGGATAGTCAGAGGCTTTTTCCCATGGTTGAAGTTGCAATTACAAGGGAGCACAGGTTCAAGGTCAGAGGGAGAAAGTTTAAGGGAGATGTGCGAGGGAAGTTTTTCATGCAGAGAGTGGTAGCAGCCTGGAATGCACTACCAGAAGAGGTGGTGGAAGTGGGCACATTGAAGACATTTAAGAGGTTCTTAGAAGGGTACATGAATAGGGCGGGAATCGAGGGTTTCAGATTGAAAAATGGCAGGTTTGTTTTTAGATTAATGAGGGCATGATGGTTGGCAGAGGCTTACAGGCTTAGAGGGCCGAAGGGCCATTTCCTGTGCTGTACTTTTCCATTTGTTCAAATTGAGGCTCCTAATTCATCACTTAATGGGCCCTAAATGCTGTTGAGTCTAGAAGATCTCGTAGATATTGTCATTAGCTCTTAATTACTGAGTTGCAAGAAGGGGGCAAGTAACTGGACCTGTTTACCCTTCTTGCAACTTTCTCACCACCTTTAATGAGTGCACAGTTGCGCCCTAGGACAAAATCTTGGGTCTTTTTTTTAAGCTAAATCTGTGTTTTTTTGACATTTTTGGAAGGTTTGTCACCATGAGGCCTAGTGAGTTCTCTTGCCCAATCTTACCAAACTCATTGCATTAATTACCTACATCACTCCTGTGGAATCTCTCACGTCTGATTCCAGCTGGATCTTACTGTGCACCATTCCTGGACCAACTTGTCACACAGCAGATATCCTGGAATTCACAAGCATCTCTTGCACATGCACGATCTTTAAAAGGCCTTTGCATCCAGACAAGGCTGCAGAGGTAGAGCTTCCTCTTCTTCCAGGACCTGCAAGGCCGAGAAAGCAGATCATGCCAGCCGGGGTCTGAGTTTGACAGCCAAGTTGATATTATCTTATCTGGAAGAATGCCCGGCTCTGTCAGAATAAGGTGAATGACCTTCTCCAGTCTGCATGTGAAATTGCCATCGTCATCTTTCTGATACCTCACTACTCACTCTATTACTGTACCCAGCTCCTACCAAGGTGCATACTCTACCACCTTCACTTAATGGCTGCAACACCTCACCCTACTCATTGCCATCCACCTCAACTTTCACCAACACGAACCTTGTGTGCCCTCTCAGCTGACTATTCATTCATTTGGGACACCTGACAACAGGAACCAAAAGTAATATCTGTGCCACCCACTTTTGTCCCCTAAATACATATCTCTCTTTCTCATTCTGGGAAAGAAAAGATGCAGAATAGGGCAGAAAACTCGAGCTGCCCGACATTCAGCTCCTCACTCTTTGTGGAGAGCACATTGACTCTGACTGCCCCCAAGTGGGCTTGAATTGACTAAGGTCTTCTGCCAATCATGACAAGTTTCCTTGCTTTGGTCTGCATTAAACTTCAAGGCAAGACAGAAGTAATATGAGCTTCAAATTTTGGGCTGAGGGTAAAAGAAAATACAAGGTATGGTAATCCAAGGCAGCGATGCTGTGAGCATCCAGCTAGCCTCAGAGTGAGTGACTGTCTGCCAGTGAAGAGCCTGGAGATGCAGCCTGGAGCTTGGTGCATGTTCCTAAGCGCACACATTATAATGCACACATTATAATGACAGTTGCCAGTGCAGCCTTGGAATTCAGGAGCATCCTGCATGTGGAGATGTACCATGAGGTTTGTTAGAGGTTGGCACATGTCAGCTGTCAGTCTCCATGGATGTGGTGTTTGTGTGTGTGGCCAGTAATCATGGCATGTGGTTTTGACATGTTGATGCCTTGTGTCCAACATAGAGGTCATTTGGAGCAGGCGGTAAGCTGACTTTGTCAGGGATTCAAGATAACAAGCATGGGGCTGGATGAACACAGCAGGTCAAGCAGCATCATAGGAGCAGGAAAACTTGACGTTTCGGGCCTAAACCCTTCATCAGAAATGGGGGAGGGGAAGAGGGTTCTGAAATAAATAGGGAGAGAGGGGGAGGCGGATAGAGGAGAGGATAGGTGGAGAGGAGGCAGACAAGTCGAAGAGGCGGGGATGGAGCCAGTAAAGGTGAGTGTAGGTAGGGGGGTAGGGAGGAGATAGGTTTTCCGGAGGGAGGAGGGTAACTTCTTCAGGGTAGGCATCCTTAGAAGAGGCTTTATCTTTGTCAGGGATTCACTCTGGTTTCCATGTCAAGTTTTCTCAATAACTAGCTTGTTTGGTCAGATAGAAATCTGAATATTAATGTGATGAGTTGTTGCTGTCAATAAAATGTTGAACAAGCAATAATCTCCCTTAACTGGCAGTTTGGCACTGCCTAGCAAGAAACTCACCGTGCTGCTTGCGAAAAACTTAAAATATTGCATCTGGTGCTTCTGACGTCAAGGTGGGCCCCTTGTCTGATTCTGTCCCAAATCTCGCTATAGCCCACACTGCTGAGACCCCTATATGATTCAGCTCATCATTTACAGCAAACAATAGCTTGACTATTTTGATGACAGGTATAGGCAAGTTTTCTACATAAATGTGAGAAATAAATGCAAGAGTTTGCAAAAGATTTGAAATAGTGCTTTATTGAATTAAGGTCAACCCTTTCAACATGATTTGAGTCACCATGGTGTTGAATGTTTCGATATTAAATATACTTAGGCTTGTGAATGTTTTTACTTAGATTTTTGTTTAAAAAGGTCAACTCTTTAGGTTTCTACTATTTACCTAGGATATCTAAGGTAGTTCCTGCTGAGAACAATTTAAATTAAGAAGTGATGGTGTAAACCAAAGCCAGAAGGACTACATACACCAACAGTTCCTTTTTATTGGCATTGTTCTCTCAAATTATTTTGTTTGCAACAGAAATTGTACACACAGTTCCCATTTCAATTATGTAAAATGGAGAGTGGTTAATAAGATTTAGTAAAATCAGTAAGAAAGTGTGTGATTTCTAGATGTTAAGCACTTCAAAGGATATGGGATAATGCAGGAAAATTAATATCACAGAAATTGATCAGCCATGATCTAGTCAAAGAGTGAAGCAGACGTGAATGGCCAAATGGTCTACTCCTCCTATTTCCCGTGGTCGTATGTTCCCTATGAAAATCAGAGAAAAAAGGAAGAAAGTGGAAAAGAACCAACAGATTGAGTGTTTAACAGAAAGAATGAGGGAGCAAAAACAAGCTGAGAAACAGTTACTGGAAACGTAATGAGTGCATTGCAATACTTTGGGAAATCAGTTAAAGATGATGCAAGAACAACGGTCAGTAAATTTGTAAACCTTGTATTTGTCAACCATTGTTAGTTTAATCTTTCACTTCAAGTTCACAACAGAAATGGTTCAATTGAAAACATACCTTTTATATTTGAGTCTTGTTAACCCCTAACATTTAGCTTTTTTGAACTGTTTTGTCCAGATCATGATATTATTTGCAGTTACCAAGGCCAGTACCACAAGAACACACACATCAACAAATAAATTTGCGGAAGCTGTCGTCAAAATCATCACGCATTTTAGATTAGAAGGCTTGCTTTATTCGGTTTTTTGTTTGATAATGTTCTCAAGACGTGATTTGGTGTTTTACCATTTTCAATTTTATAAATGAAAGTGTTGATATACAGTTTTGGACACTTCCCAGATTTCTCCTGGATTTACAATTTCCTTTCGCCAGCACTGTTTGATTTGTGAAAGACTGAGGCCCGGATTTGCGTTTCCAAGGTGAGTGGTGTGATTTGGAAAATTTCCCAGTTCGGGTGAAACTTCCCCCAAATGCAGTCATCATCATTTCACCATGAGGGAAGGAGCTGTTGGTGGGTATGAGACTGAGTCCACCTGCTACCCCTGAATGCAGATCGCAGGGAGCCATAGGAGTCGGTTAATGCTAATTTGGACCATTTAAATGCTCTCAGTTGTTTTGTTGCAATTAAGGCCATCCAGCCCTCACCTACTCAAATCTTATTGCTCAGTCCACCCACTCCCTATGCTACCTGCATGATTGCATGCCAATCTAATGTGAACCTTTTCTCCACCATTCACCCATGGCCTGATAGACCCTATGGCAACTTAATTTCAACTCACGTCAACCCATACCCTTCAGCTACCTCATGTACCCTTATAGCCACCTTGTCAACTTAATACGAAATCATGACCCCACACACCGTTAGAACCTAAATGCCAACTTAATGCCAACTCACGCTAACCTACCACTACACCTTGCTCTTACAATCTCCATGGCAAACCATCTAGTATGTGCCATGAGCCATGATGTAACAAAATAAAATAGTGGTCTAAATATTGACTGTAACCTTAATCTGAGTAAAGAATACTCCCATTCAACACTTTCTAAAATATCCTCAAAGGCTGAATCCCTTATAAAGCAAGCAGACGTGTATTCATAACCCATAATACCGTAATAGAAAATCTTTTAATAACTTGTTTGAACTGCAGTTGTGAAGTTAGGAAGCTATACTGAGATAATTATATGTAATGAAAAGCAGCTAAGCATTAACAATGATGTGTTAGCCCTTGGGGAAATGTCAACAAGTAGCTATTATACTTGCAATAAGGTCATCATCAAAGGCAGGCTTTTAAAACATTTTAAAGGGCTAGAGATTTAAATAACTTTGCATTTTAACATTTTGCATGCATAATCATTACGAGAATCTATGCCTACTCTTAAGAATTGTGATTCCCACACAATGGATTAAGGCCCTTGCTACAGTGAAAATTCAGACTGTTTGAACTCTGTACTGAGTGCAAATGAACCTGCTGTGTTTTGTTTCTCTAGTGTGTGTTTGTGTGTGGTGTGAGAAAGACATACCCTGTTCTACTGACCCAATAGTAAAATTGGGATATGCTGGAAATCAGTGCCCTGCAAATATTCAGGCCCCCATTTTTTTCATAAATTTTATTTTGCAAAGACTCTTTAATCTTTCTATTTGAGTGTTTGACCAAACAAGTTGACTCTCATTTTATAGCAACTTTTCAGAGTCAGTTATGAAAAATATAAGAAGGTTGGAGAATAGCCAGTGTGCTTCCATTGTGTAAGAGGGGCAATAGGAATAAACCAGGAAATCATAGGTCGGTGAGCCTTCCATCAGGGCAGGGAAATTGTTGGAGAAAATTCTTAGGGACAGGATTTACTTGCATTTGGAAAAGAATGGACTTGTTAAGGATAGTCAGCATGGCTTTGTGTGGGGGAAGTCTTATCTCAGCAATTTGCTTCAATTTTTTAGGAAGTGATGAAAGTTAGATACAAAATTGGCTTGGTTATAGAAGATAGAGAGTGTTGAGGTGAGCAGTTTTTCTGACTGGAGGTCTGTGATCATTAGTGTTCAGCAAGGATCAATGTTAGATCTCTTGTTTGAAATCTATATAATTGATTTGGATGTAAATGTCAATAGTCTAATTAGTAAGTTTGCAGATAACACGAGAATTGGTGGCCCTGTGAATAGTGAGGAACATTTTCAAAGGATTCAGCAAGACATAAAGCAGTTGGAAAGTTGGGCAGAAAATTGCAGATGGGAGTTTAGTCTGGACAGGTAAGAGGTGATGCATTTTAGGAAGTCAAAAGCAAGAGGAAAGTATACACTAAATGGCAGGATTCTTAGGAGCAAAGGTACAGCAGGACCTTGGGGTGCAAGTCTATAGCTCCCTGAAAGCAGCATCAGAAGTGGATAAAGTGGTAAAGAAGGCATTCGGCAGGCTTCATTGGTCAGGGCATTGAGTATAAAAGTTGTGGTATAAAACTTTAGTTAATCCACAGTTGGAGTATTGTGTGCAGTTTTGGTCGTCACATTAGAGGAAGGATGTGGAGGCTTTGGAGAGGGTGCAGAAGAGGTTTACCAGGATGTTGCCTGGATTGGAGTAAATTAACTATAAGGAGGGGTTGAACAAACTAGGATTGTTTTTGCTAGAGAGTTAGAGACCTGGTAGAAGTACATAAAATTACGATAGGCATGGATAGAGTGATAGTCAATCTTTTTCCCAGGGTGGAAATGGCATGTACCGGGGGACATAGATTTACGGTAAGAGAGAGAAAGTTTAAAGCTGTGCGAGGCAATTTTTTATTTACACAGAGCGTTGTATGTGCCTGAAATGCACTGCCAAGGGAGGTGGTAGAAGCAGAAATGATAGCAATGATAAGAGTTATTTAGACAAATAAATTAACAGGCAAGGAAAAGAGGGATATGGGGTGTGTGCAAGTGGATGGGATTAGTTTAGAATGGCATCATGGTCAGCTGGGACATGGTGGGCCAAAGGGTCTTTTCCTGTGCCCTACTGTTCTATGTTCTATGTCAGTCATGTAAAATGAGATAACATTGTAAGGCAAAAGCTGAACCTGTTGACTCGCTATTTTTCCCTTTTACTTTGCAGCCTTAAATAATTAGAAATGTTTATGTTACTAGGTAAACTATTGTGCCATTACATTCTCCCCAATCATGTTTAGCTCGTCCAGACAGCATTATCTGAAAACAATCTCAGTGCCTGTGACCTTGATGAGCTAGATTTGCTGGCTCTGAATGGAATTTAGAGCCATTGTGTGAGTCCTTTTAATCTAAGAATATTGTCTGAATTTAGTGGAATTTCTCTTTTTGTTCCTCAAAATGAAGCAGGGCATTCAGAACACATTTCAAATCATTGCTTGGGTTGCCGCTAATTCCGCTCAATTGACTTACATAAGTCTTCAGAAAGAAGAGAAATTTTGGAGAAAAACAAGTTCTCACTGGATATTTTGAAGGGGTCTTATTTGCAGTGTTTTCTTCTCTACATGTCTTAAATGGTCCGATCCACTAAGTTACTGTAACATGTTGGCTCTGTAAGTGTACTTTTTAAGAAATAACTTTTAAAAAGCATTTAAACTGTTGGCACATTGTAACATCGAGTTTGTACACAGTTATCTATGCTAAAATCTCAACATTTATCTCAGTTACCTACATGATGAATTATCCAAAATTGGTTATTATGATTGTAATTGTATATGTTTAATTCTTAATGCGGACACTTAGCACAGTGTGTAGAACGTCTTGACTGGAGACACAGGATTCTCCTTTTGAGGGTTGTTTCCCCTGCTCACCATTACCCTGTCCAGTGAAACCCAGCAGCTAGATGCTTGGAGTGGATATTTCTCACTATCAGTTAAATCCTTGTTGTGTGAGGTGAGGGTCTTAAGTGATAATTATCCATGGAAGAGACTCAGTTGGCTCACTAGTGGGCGAGCCGGTTGACACCACCTTCCACTGGTAGAGTGAAAATAAAAAAAGTGCCATAATAGATCAACAGCAGCAATAAGAAATCAGTAGAGTTCACTTGTTAGTGAACTATAATTAAAAGTGAGATTAAATATAAAGAAAAAGCCATTCACAATGTTTATAAACAATAAAGAAATGTGACTGAAAGGGAATGTGATGACTTTAGAAAAGAGACTGAAAGTAGTCAATTAAAAATGCAGAGGAAATCTAATATAAAAAAAACAGAAAAAGAAATTAAATATGCTATGAACACAATCAATTAAGGTAAGATAAACTCTCAAAAAGATACTTAAATGATAGAGATTATGCAACCACAATATGATTGAATTTTACATTCAATTTGGAAAAGAGAAGATTGGTTCTAAGACTAATCTTTTCAACTTAAATAAAGACAACTATGTGGCTATAAAGCTGAGCTAACTGAAGTGCCCTGGTATGTTAGGCTAGGACATAGATCAGTTCAACTGTGTTGAATCTTACTTTTTTGGCTAAGTTTTGAACTTTTTTTTTGCCTTGAGGCTTAGCTTTTTTGCTGTATCTTACCAAACTCGGATCACTAATTGCTTACCAAGCCCCTGTGCCATGTCTCCCATCCGATTCCTACCCTATGCATCATTCCAGAACAACTTGCCACTTAGCAGCTATCCACTGTAACAATGAAATCCCTTGTGCCCACAGCATCTTTTCAAGCCCAGTGTACACCCAGACAAATACTGTCAGTCCAGAGCTATCCTTCATGATTCCTGACTGAGATGTGGCAGACAGAGGGAAATTAGTGCATGTTTTGAGGGAAGGGACTTAGAGGTCCTGCTGGGTGGTATAGTGCAGAAATAGGACTTTGTCTTTCTTCAGGACTAGCAGTGAAGGCCATGACACCAGACCATGCAGCCTAGGCTGTGATTGCCACCCCGATTAAAGCAGTCTCAGCCATCTGGAGGAATGCTCAGCACTGTAGGAAGAAGGTCAATGATCTCCATTCTGCCAGGATAAGTGCAACCGCCTTCTCTCTGGTACCTCACACTGACTGTATCTCTGCTACTTGATCTACCTCCTACTAAAGCTCATGATCTGCCACTGTCACTAATGGCTGCAATATCTTTCCTCACTCACTGTCTCCCACACCAAGCCCCTGATTTCACTAATTATCTGTGCCCTCTGCCCTGCCTACTCACTTGCTGGGGACATCTCCCCACATGCACCAACAGTAACAGCTGTGCCACCCACTTTGATCTTGTAACACTTGCCTCCCTCCTGTTCCTGGTGGGTGAACAGTCCACGATAATGGCTTGCATCATAGGATCCTAAGAGAGTGGATGCTTGGTTGTAATTTTCTAAAAATCTTTGGCATTTTTCTGGTATTTCTCCAGAATCCAATGTGTCACCCCTATTCAAAAAGGGAGGAAAGCAAAATGCGGGCAATTACAAACTGATTAGAATAACATCTGTTGTTGGAAAAATGTTGGAATTAATTATTAAGGAAGCAATAACAGCACATTTGAAAAGTCATAATCTAATCAAGTAGAATCAGCATGGTTTTGTAGAAGGGAAATCATGTCTGATTAATTTATTTGAGTTTTTTGAGGAAATCTTAACCAGAGTGGATAGAGGTGAATCAGAATATGTATTGTATTTGGACTTCCTGAAGGCATTCAACACTGTACCTCACAACAGGCATGAGATAAGAGGCCATGGTGTTGGAGGTAGTATATTGATAAGAATAGAGAATTGACTAATGGGCAGGAAACAGTGAGTTAAGATAAGGAGTTTTTTTTCAGGTTTGTGACCAGTAAGCAGTGGGGTCCCACAGGGATCAGTGTTGAGACCACGATTGTTTACAATAAATATTAATGATTTGGATGAAGAAAGTGAATGTAATTTAGCCAGACATGAACAGAGTGTTTATAAAGGAGTGTTTTAGGATTAATGGGATTATATTTTTACAGTCTGTTTAAAAATCTTTGAATTTTGTTATAAGGAGATAGTTTGTTTTATTCTATTTTATCTTTATTTCGTTTGTTAAAAAACTTCAGTTGTGCTTACGTTTCATCAAGAGATCACTGTTGAAATCAAACAAAATCAAATATGGTCTATTCAGTTAGGTTTCAGCCTGGGATCTAACTTGCCCAGTAATAACATCTGACTTACGATGTAGTAACATAACCACTGGGCTACCTTCAGATATATGCATTTGCCTGCTCAGCTTGCTTAACAGCCTCTCTGCTGGATTCTTTGACTTTACACCAGAATCGATTAACATTGGGAAACTTTAAAGTTCAAACCCACACTATCAGCTGAATACAGTGGGAAGGTCTGTGCCAACATGTATAACTATCAAAATATGTAGAAATCCCAACTTATTTATTGTAGTATGTTGTATACATTGTCTACAATTCCCCATTCTGTTTTAGAGAATGATATTACTATTTTACCAACTTGGGATAAACTTTATTTCTGTGCTGAAAATGGTAAAATGTTCAGTGGTTATAGGAAGTAAGAACAGAGTTTAGGGAGTGAACATTTTTTTAATTGTCTGTGCTTGAGTGTACCAGGGAAAAGCGAGATAGGTGATCTCACTTCAAAAGTAATTTACTTTTGTGACGTGTTTTGAAATGACCTGAGGCTGTGAAACGCAGCATTTAAATACGAGCATTTTTTTTCCCTGTAATCTGAGCTCATTTATGACAATTGTTTCTTTCAGAAATTGAGAATTCATTGCCGGGGCCAGGGAAAGGAAGGAACCCAAGGAAAGCAGTGTTGATATGCCACAGTTAATGACTTACTGTACAAGGCAGCTGTGAGAAAAGTCCACAGCAGGATAAAAACAAATGCAGATTGGCAATACATTCTTCAGTCCACAAATCTGAAATGGAGGCGGAGGAGCCAGTGGCCCTGCAGAAATTAGAAGGCAGGATTACGGTTTACACCATTACAGGATGTCTTCATTGCATACGGGCCAAAGCTCACTTGAATAATCTGGGTCTCCCGTTTGTTGATGTCAATGTAAAGGAAAGTCCTGAGATACATCAGCAGATTATCAATCTCACTGGGCGTTTAACTGTACCGCAAATCTACTTTAACAACATCCATGTTGGTGGAAACAATGATTTCATGAATTTGGTAGGTGTAATTGTTTATAAACATACAATCGTATGGTAATGCAGTAAGTGAATAGGATGTTTCCCTTATGTCTGTTCAAGCTTCAGTGTAACTAGCACTTTTATTTGTTTAGTTCAAGGACAAAAATGTTAGTTTTAGAGAAAAAAATGCCAAGGTGACTGTGCTGGGTTAATGGATACTGCGACAATTAAAAGGTGCTTCAAAGTCCATAAAGTGTTGTGATCTATCACTGAATTAACATGTCATAGTACAAACTGGTTCATCTCAACTGTTGCAGCCCGATTAGATTGTCAAGGACAATTTTGTTCTGTGTTGAGCGTGTGTTATTATAAACTCGAAGCTGGCAACTTTGATGTAAAAGCAAAGCAGTTTTCCACACTATTGTAGTTTGTGAATAGTCCTTAATGTACAGAAAGTTTTAATCTTTTTTGCATCTCTCTGCATCAACAGATAGAACAGATATCCATTCTGCTGAATCAACTGGTTCAACCTGTTCTGACGTTACAAAATATTTGAAATCTTTAAGGTTCATTTGCCTCTGCCCTTCTTGGTTCAACATACTATTGTGTAAGACAAAAAAACTGTGTAAGACATCAGGCCAGACAACATTTTTGTTTCTCTCTCCACCTATGCTGCCTGAATGTTCGCAGTGTTTGCTGCATTAACTTAGTAACCGGTATGCTGAACCAAATAAGAAGGAGTAATATAAATTGTAGTTAAAAATCTAGCTGAGATTATCACAATGCAGTGATTTTCACAGAAAAGCAAAGCAATACAAGTTAAATAAAAACAGCAAGTGCTAGAAATACTCAATTAGAATCTGTGGAAAATTAATGTTTTAGATGACCCTTCATTACGGCTTTGGAGATAACCTGTGTTCCAAAAATATGAAAACTAACAGTGAATGGAGTTAGGTGCATATCCAATAAAAAAAAAACTTTGTGAGTGCACTAACAGCTGATTAAATGAGGCCCCTCTAACTTTTGAGCCTGATTCCATCCTTCCATTAAAATCTGCCATGATTATCACCATGCCTTTCTGACATGCTTTAATTACTTCCTCCTTCATGTTCCAACTTATTACAGGAGCATACTGATTATTAACTTAATGCTGTCATTGTCTCAATAAGGGAAGAGTAGATAGAGAAATGGAAAATAAATGACTAAAGAGTTGGCAGTACAAAGGTAGTAAGTTTTGTTTTAGAGGTACCTAATAGAATGCAAGTTTTCTTGTGGACAGAAGATTTCCACCGATAATCACAATTTGAAATGTTTGATGACAATATCTTAAGAATGACCACTTGTAGGAATACATCTGTGTTTGTACAACTGTCTCAACAGCTTTCTGTTGAGTTTAAAAACTGTGAGCAGTTCTACAAATGAACATTGCAATGTACCTTTTTCAGATTACTGCAGTACAGTAATAAGAAATTAAATCACTCCTTTTTTCACCAGTCGAAAGATGAACTTGACAGGCTGATTGACACAGTTAAAAATAATCCAGTGCCTCCTGATGCACCACCAATCCCTGAACCAGAAACTGCTGTAAAAAAAGCAACTGAAGGTAAGTAGAAAGGTAGATTACATGCATAATTAAATATAACTATTAAGGTGAGTACACCGGCCAAATATGACAGGCTGCTGTGTCTAACTTTGTTTTATATTCGGTCTCCATTCAGTTGAATACTAAATGCGGAAAAGTGTTCAATATATCTTGAAATATTCCAGACTGAATGAAGGATGCCTCAATTTGTAAAATATTGTAGTATTGTTAAATAACAATATTAGAATGATCCACCTGAATGGGGCACTAGATATCAGGAAAATTAGAAACAGAGTCCTGGAGCTCATAAGTACAGATAAACACCCTTCAGTCCACTGAGAGAAGGGAAAGGAGTGGTGGGGGAGAAAGGGAACAGTGGCAGTGAAGGGGAAAGGTGAACGGATAGGTAGCAAAGGAGCCCAGAGAGAGAGAGAGAGAGAGATATGAAAGGGGTAGGTAAGCAAGGAGATTAAGGATAGCAGAAGAGAAGGAAAGCTGAATAAGTGGTAATAAGAGCTAAGAATGAGAAAATGGGTTAGCTGTGTTGAATGCCATTCGTATAAGGTGATAATGGGCCTAGGAGTACATGGGACTAGGTGACTGTGCTAAAAGCAACTTGTGTGTTAACATGACCAGGTGTGGGGTGGATAAAAAGTAATGGAAGGATGGAATCAGGGTCAAAAGTTGAATGCAAAGCTGAGTCCTAGAAGTTACAGGGTTCCCAAGTGGAAAATGAGACATTGTTCTTCAAGCTTGTACTGAGGATTGCTGGAACACTACAGCAGGCTCGCGACAGAGATGTTGGTGTGGAAACACGGAGGTGTGTTGAAGTGGCAGGTAACTGAAAGCTCAGGGTCATTTTTGCGAACTCAGCAAAGTGATCACTAAGCCTGTGTTTCACATCCCCAGTGCAGAGGAGACCACATTGTCAACTAGACTAGTTTGTAAGAAGCGCAGGTAAATTGCTGCTTCAAGTGGAAGGTATGACAGATGCCTTGGATAGTGAGGAGGGAGAAGGTAAATGACAGTTATTTTACCTTCTGTGATTGCATCGGATGGTGGAAGGGAGTGTGAGAGGTTGTTGGGAATGGAGGAGGAGTGCCGCCGAGTGTCCTGGAGGGAATGGTCCCAATGAATGCTGACAAGGAATGGGAGAGAAATATGTGTCTGGTTACAGGATCCAGTTGGAGGTGGCAGAACTGACAGCTGACCATCTTTTGGATGTGGAGGCTGGTAGGTGGTAAGTGGGGATCAAAGGAGCACTATCATTGTTGTGGGAGGAAAGGGAAGTTTTGAGGGCAGAAGTACAGGAGATGGGTCGCACGTGGAAAGGTCCCTGTTAACCATGGTAGCGGGGAATCCTTGTGGTCCATGTCATTACCAATGACATTGGTTGGAAGGGGATGTGATTCTACAATCAGAATCTAGGGAGCTATGTAGAAAGTTAGAAAGTAGGATCACAAAGTTTTAATCTCTGGATTACTCTCAGTGCCATATGCAAGTGAGTACAGAAATCGCAGGATAAGGCAGGTGAATTTGTGTCTGGAAAAAATGGTGCAGGAGTGAGGATTTTAGATTCCTGGCACATTGGTACTGGCTGTTGGGAAGATGGGTGCCTGTTGAAGACAGGGAAGTTGCACCTGAACAAAGCTGGGACCAAGGTCCTTGCAGGCATTTTGCTAGTGCTATTGGGAGGGTTTTAATCTGATTTGGCAGGGATCTGGGAACCAAGAGAGAATGGTAGAGGAATATAGGAAGAGGAGTAAGCCATTCAGCACCACGAGCCTGTTCCAGCATTCAGTAAGATCGTGGCTGATCGGTACCACAACTCCACATACCTGTCTTTGGTCCATACTCCTTAATACCTTTGCTTAATAAAAACTTTGTCTCAGATTTACCAGGGCTTGAAAAATGCTTAGGGACACATCTGTCACTAGCATGGAGTTTAATAAGTTAACAGGTGAAGTTGGAGAAAGGGAGAAAAATATCAAATCCAGAACAGAGTTGCTGTGCATGTATGTAATGCATGGTGTACAGTAAATAAGGCTGGGGAGTTACAGGTGCAGATTGCCATGTCAAAATATGGTGTGGCAACAGCAGAGACCTGGATCAAGAAAGGACAAGGCTAGATTTAAATATTTCTGGGTATAATTTATTCAGTAAAGATAGAAAAGAAAGGAACGAGGGGAAGTAGTCTGATTAAGGAGTATAACTGCAATACTGGAGCAAGAGGATGTCTCAGATGGTTCAAAGACAGAATGAGGAAGGAGGAGGTGAAAAGGCAAGTGTTAACTTCTGAGATTGAATGGGAATTGCCATGATGGCGCGAGGCAATGTTAAGACTGATAGCAGAGTGGACCAGAATGTTGTGTAGGGAACGGTGCCTGCAGAATGCTGATATTGGAGGAGAGAGCAAGCTACTTTTGCTAAGGATATTCTGGAGGTGGCAGAAATGGCAAAGGATGATCCTCTTAAAATGCACTGACTGGTGGATGGAAAGTGAGGACGGGGGAGGCTTATCGCTGGTCAGGGAGGTGTGGGAAGAAGGGTTGAGGGCAGAAGTGTAAGTAACAGATCAGACATGGCTGACAGCCCTATCAGCGATGGGTAGGGGGTTGGGTGTGGTTGAGGAGTTGTGCATTTGTAATGGATATTGATGGATAGCCTATCCCCAGAAATGGAAGCAGTGAATTCAATTAAGGTGAAGGTGAGACAAGGATGGAAAATGGGAGTAAAATCAATGAATCTTTCCAGTTCTGGACAAGAGCAAAAAGCAGTACCAATGTCATTATTAATGTACCGGGAGAAGATTTATGTGTTGGGGGGGCCCAAGTAGGGTTGGAACAGTTCCACGTGTCCCACAAAGAGGCAGGTGTGGCTATGACGCATTCACGTACGCATAGCCACAGCTTTGACTTGGCGAAATTTTTTTCCCCGATCTCCACACTTGTTCATTTACGCCAAACGAATACTATATGTGAGCTTTTTCATCCCACTGTCTCAGCTGAAATATTAATGCTCATAAGCTTTTTTTAAGCCCCTAACCTCTTCCCTCAACACAGAGCCAGTGACCTTGCACCTTTTTCAACTCCTGAGCCCTGACTCCAACACTTAGCTGCGTGGTAGTTCTTGTACAGCTCCCTGAGGTCTAACAGAAAGTTATTCAACTGCTCTTGACTGCTTATCAATTCTTCTACCCAAAATCATGAGTAGTTCGACTGCCTTCTCAGAATTGTAGTGAATTGCAGCTTTCCCGACATCAGTTCTATGCCTGTCTTTCTGCAATTGCCTGTATCCTTTGAACTCCTCTTAGGTCATTCCCAAACTGTCCTGACTCAGCTATTATAAACCTTGCAGGAAGCGTCTGGTGTCTCCTGTGCTGGCCAGAATTGCATGTCATTAACACTTTGAAACAGTCAAATGACGCTCCCTTGGAACTGAATGTTCATGGAAGGTTACATTCTTGCAGAATGCTGTAAATGGATTTCATCACAACTTGAGTGACATAAATTTATCTGATTTGATGGAATAATTTTGCTGTTTAGATTTTGTAGAAGTTGTTCAAAGTAAGAACAAATTCAGTGAAAGGGAGACAAAAAAAAACTGCAAATGCTGGACTCCAAGGTAGACAAACAGGAGGCTGGAAGAACACAGCAGGCCAGGCAGCATCTGGAGGAAAGCAGTAGTCAATAGCAGTTTTGGGTATTACCCTTCTTCATGACTGAGGAAGTTGTGGTGGATGGGGTCTGTTCATGCCTCTTTTCGAGCAAGAAGCAGAGAGTTGTCCTGATTAGGGACAGCCGTGTACATGGTTAAGAGTAGTTGGCTAGGGCTAGAAAACAACTTTGGCTTTGATGTAAAGTTTTGTCAGTGAAATGGGCTTAGATATTCCCTGAAACAGAAGTGTAATTGACAGGGACAAGCATTAATTATTAAGCTTAATTTGACCTTGATAATTCAGTTGTGTCACATTGTTTGACTTTGTAATGGCACATAAATCAGATTGATAGAATCATAGAACTCCTACAGAGCAGGAGTCCATTCGGCCCATCTAGTCCACACCAGCCCTCTGAATAGTAGCCCACCCAGACCCAGCCCCCTACCCTGTCCCTGTAACTCTGCATTTCCCATGGCTAATCCACCTAGCCTGCACATCCCTGGACACTATAGGCAATTTAGCATGGCCAGTCCACCTAACCCGTACATCTTTGGACATGGGAAGATACCAGAGCAGCCAGAGGAAACGCGCAGACACAGGGAGAACGTGCAAACTCCACACAACTAGTTGGCTGAGGGTGGAATCAAACCTGGGTCCCTAGCGCTTTGAGGCTACAGTGCTAATTACTGAGCCATTGTGCTGCCCCAAATCAGTTCCCGAATGTCTTGTTTATTCCAGATGGTATTTGATAGTAAGAAAACAAATATAAGAATTCAACGTTGGGAAGTAGATGCTATTAAAGTGATTTTAATGCATCTGTACTTGAAAATGCAAGTGTGTTTTTACTACTTTTACAGAACTGAAAAGCAAAAGAGATGAATATGCTGACCTGGTCTTAGAATTTAAGGAAAGTGGTATTATTGGCAATCACTGGTCTTGTCTGAAAATGCATCAAAACACCTTCACTGGGAAGAAATTAATCAACTGGCTGATGGAAGTCAAAAACCTTGGTGAGTCTGCTAGGTGAAGCTTCTTGTACACATCATGATTTGAAAAATCATTCAAACGAGCATGTCCCATCTCTCAGTTGCGTACAGAGGTTTGATGTTGAGGTTGTTTGGCTTGCCAAGCTGGTTTGTTGTTCCGCAGATGTTTCGTTACTGTGCTTGGTAACATCCTCAGTGCAGCCTCTGATGAAGCGTCGGTGTGTTTTCCCGCCTAGTTTTTAAACACACTGCAGCAACATGGAACTACACCAAGAGGAAGAGGAATACCTCTTCCAAGTGTTCAAGGATAATGGATATCCAAAGAACTGGGTCGAGAGATGCCTACAGGAACAGCATCAGAAAGATTCTACACGTCCCGACACACTCATCACACTACCCTACATCAGGAACATGTCAGAACTCACCACAAGACTTCTACAACCGCTGGGCATCAGAGTGGCACACAAACGCACATCAACCCTATGACAAGTGCTCACCCGAACTAAAGACCCACTCTCTGCCATGGACAGGACCAATGTCATCTACAAGATCCCCTGCAGAGACTGCGACAAACACTACATTGGACAAACAGGAAGGAAACTAACAACAAGAGTACATGAACACCAACTGGCTACAAAAAGACACGACCAGTACTCACTCATCTCAATCCACACGGACAAGGAGAACCACGACTTCGACTGGGACAACACCAAGATCCTGGGACAGGCTAGGCAGAGACAAGCACGAGAATTCCTAGAAGCATGGCACTCCACGAAGCATGCTATTAGTAAACACATTGAGCTCGACTCCATATACATTCCACTATGGAGGAAACCCGGAAGTGAGGCAATCCATCGCAATGGACCCCAGAGTTTAAAAACCAGGCAGGAAAACACACCGACGCTTCATCAGAGGCTGCACTGAGGATGTTACCAAGCACAGTAACGAAACGTCTGCAGAACAACAAACCAGCTCAGCGAGCCAACCAACCTCAACACCCACAACCCGAGCTACAGATCTACTCCAAAACCTTAGAGGTTTGATATTGTGCAATGATAACATTTAAAAATTCTCAGAAGTTTCTTCAAGTCACATGTTTACAGGAGCTCAGATGCCTCCATTAATTAATCAAAATGTAGAAGTTCTTTATTCACACTTCGCATGCACAGTTTTTACGGGAGTAAATTTTTGTTTTTAACTGTAGGTTTTTGTTTTATTAGAAAAGGTAGCAAAGTGCTGTTTCCAAATCTCCACTTTGTTCAGTTCAACAGCGTGTTGAACTTGTTCCAGACAACAGCATGACACAGCACTTTCAGAAAAAAAAAATTGCCTGTGATTTTCCAATTGTCTAATGTAACCTTCCGTTGTTTACAGCACCAGTTTCAGATGGCATGAGACAGAAAGTGAAGTATGAATCTGATACTTACGGGGAGTTAGTGGGGGAAACAGGGGCCACTTTCAACAGCGAAGTTGGCTGATAATGTTCAGAATGTGAAAATCCCTCCTCATATAATGGGAGTATGGCATATGAGGGGGAGCATGTTGGACAGTAAGAAGAGCCACATTGGGAAGGGGCCATCCTGGGATAGTCCTGCCACCTACCCAGCCACACCCAATCTGGCTGCCTTATAATGGGCTGCAGGTGAAGCCTCATACAGCCTCCTGCCAATTGAGGCCATCAAGTGGCAAAATAATGGGCACGTTACTTCCTCATCTGGCTACTTTTTTCCAGGAGGTGGGAGTGTGTCTGTGATAGATAAACCTGGTTGGGCCTCCAGGTGGGAGTTGGGAGGGGTTGGGGAGGGGGTGGAAAGAGCAGGGGGAGAGTCTCCTTCATAGATCCTCTGCTCTGATCAGAGTTTTCCTTTCACCCCCCCCTCAGTTTGTGCACCCTGTGACTCCCCTCCCAGTCCCTGGGGCCTCTTATCTTGGACCCCATGAGGACATTTCCTGTTCATCCTCTCAATTTACCTGTCATTCTGATCCTGGCTGTTCCTCTTTGAGGACTGCATCCAATTCCAGCACTAACCATGCGGCAGGAAGAGGGTGGGGGCAGGAGAGTAGAGAGCTACCCCCATACTTTGGTCCACATCTCTCAGGCATGGGAGTTTCTCCCTGATGGGGCAGAAGACACATCTCAAGCCAATTAGCACTCCTCAGATCATTTAATAGCCGTGTGGCAGCTTCCCTCCCCAGAACAAGTTGGGTTTTTCAACAGTTCTTCCGCTGGAAAGAGCAAGAATCTCCACCACCTGTAAAGTCCTGCCACTGAAATAAATATATACAGGTAATTCTTCTATAACGCGATAGTTGCATTCTTGCATGACCTCATGGTATAGAAAATCACGTTATGGAAAAATCCATAGAAAATCACGTTATAGGGAAATCCCACAAAAAATTGCTCTACCTCTACAGCAGGAACTTTGCGTTATCCAAACAGCATCCAGTATTCATTTCTGAGGATTTCTGAAGAAGGGTCCAGACCCAAAACGTCACCTTTCCTGCTCCTCTGATGCTGCTTGGCCTGCTGTGTTCATCCAGCTCTGCGCTTTGTTATCTCCACTATTCATCAATCGTGTTACAGCCAATTCGCGTTAACGAAACACACGTTATAGCAGAACTACATATAGGGGTGTGTAAGCCAATATTGGTAATGGATAAAGTGTGGATCATCTCTCTTGCGTATGAATACTGAGATGGCAGGGTGGCAGATTAAGGGCTGGTGGTGGAAGGGTAAAGAGAGACAAAGTCAGACTTTTCTAACACAACATTTCAATTTGCAGTACTTGGCATACTATTTGCAAGAATCCCAGAACATAGCTGTATGTATGTTTTAACAGATCCGTTGAGAATCAAGGTGATCCTCTTCATTTGTGCTTCTAAAAAGGAAACAGCAGTGAAAAGATATCAAAAACAAAAATTATTTTTCAATGCGCTTGTAAAGCAAAAGTAGTCAAAGTTTGAATACAAGATAACAAGTTGTGGAGCTGGATGAACACAGCAGGCCAAGCAGCATCATAGGATCAGGAAAGCTTGACGTTTCGGGCCTAGACCCTTCATCAGAAATGGGGAAGGGGAAGAGGGTTCTGAAATAAATAGGGAGAGAGGGGGAGGCAGATATAAGGTGGATATAGGAGACGATAGGTGTAGAGGAGACAGACAAGTCAAAGAGGCGGGCATGGAGCCAGTAAAGGTGAGTGTAGGTGGGGAGGTAGGGAGGAGATAGGTCAGTCCAGGGAGGACGGACAGGTCAAGGGGGCAGGATTAGTAGGTAGGAGATGGTACTGCTTGAGGTGGGAGGAGGGGATAGGTGAGAGGAAGAACAGGTTAGGGAGGCGGGGGCAAGCTGGGCTGGTTTTGGGATGCGGTAGGGGGAGGGGAGTCTTTGAAGCTTGTGAAATCCACATTGATACCATTGGGCTGCAGGGTTCCCAGGCTGAATGTGAGTTGTTGTTCCTGCAGCCTTCGGGTGGCATCATTGTGGCACTGCAGGAGGCCCAGGATGGACATGTCGTCTGAGGAATGGGAGGGGGAGTTGAAATGGTTCGCGACTGGGAGGTGCAATTGTTTGTTGCGAACTGAGCGCAGGTGTTCTGCAAAGCGGTCCCCAAGCCGCCGCTTGGTTTCCCCAATGTAGAGGAGGCCACAACGGGTACAGTGGATGCAGTATACCACATTGGCAGATGTGCAGGTGAACATCTGCTTGATGTGGAAAGTCTTCTTGTGGCCTGGGATGGGGGTGAGGGGATGAAGAGGTGTGGGGACCGGTGTAGCACTTCCTGTGGTTGCAGGGAAAAGTGCCGGGTGTGGTGGGGCTGGAGGGAAGTGAGGTGCGGACAAGGGAGTCATGGAGAGAGTGGTCCCTCGGGAAAGCAGACAAGGGTGGGGAGGGAAAAATGTCTTTGGTGGTGGGGTCGGATTGCAGATGGCGGAAGTGTTGGAGGATGATGTGTTGTATCCGGAGGTTGGTGGGGTGGTACGTGAGGACGAGGGGGATTCTTTTTTGGTTGTTATTGCGGGGACAGGGTGTGAGGGATGAGTTGCGGGAAATGCGGGAGACACGGTCGAGAGTGTTCTCGACCACTGCGGAGGGGAAGTTGTGGTCCTTGAAGAATGAGGACATCTGAGATGTACGGGAGTGGAATGCCTCATCCTGGGAGCAGATGTGGCAGAGGCGAAGGAATTGGGAATAGGGGATGGCATTTTTGCAGGAAGGTGGGTGGAAGGAGGTGTATTCTAGGTAGCTGTGGGAGTTGGTGGGCTTGAAATGGATATCGGTTTCTAGGTGGTTACCCGAGATGGAGACAGAGAGGTCAAGGAAGGTGAGAGAGGTGGGAGCACGAGGCGGTGCCAATACAGTCATCAGTGTAACGGTGGAAGAGGTGGGGTTTAGGGCCAATGTAGGTACGGAAGAGGGATTGTTCCACGTAACCTACAAAGAGGCAGTTTGAATACAATTCAGTCTGCAGTGTTAGGCAAATCTTTTCTTGTTCAATTACCTAATCTTAACACTTTACCAAGAAATGCCTCATTCAGATTTTTACACAAAAACACATGGTTATTTTAAGCACAAACTGATAGCTGGTGGTTTGAATCGCAATATTTTAATGAATGGAGTGTCCCATTTTTAATGACTGAAATGGAAAACTAATAGATTAAGCACTTCATTACTTCATATCTGAGACTATGTATATAATGGAATGCTTTCTTCTGACTGTATGTGACCATTATAGAATAGTGTTCTATTTCCTATTACTCCCATTTCCAAAGGCAGAATGCTTTTCATAACGTAGAATTAAAGAAATAACAGCAGGAGTAGGCCAGTTGGCTCCTCACATCTGCTGTGCTATTCATCAGGATCATGGTCAATGTGATTTTTGCCTTAACTGCATTTTGTTTCCTGTTCCCTATATCAATCAGTGAACAATTGAGGGGAGGCAGTGGCCTAGTGGTATTCTCACTGGACTGTTACTCCAGAGACCCAGGTAATAAATATTCTGGAGCTTGAATCCAGCCACAGTAGATTGTGCAAAAAAAAAATCTGAAATGAAGAATATAATGATGACCCTACATCCAAATTCATAACATTAAAATCCATTGGCGATTGTTAGAACAACCTATCTTGTTCATTAATGTCCTTCAGCGAAGGAAACTGCCACCTTCACCTGGTCTGGCCGACATGCGACTCCAGACCCACAGCTGTGTGGTTGACTCTTAACTCTGGGCAGTTAGGGATGGGCAATAAATGCTCGCCAAGCCAGCAATGCCTTCATCCTGTGAATGAATTTTAAAAAAGAAAAAGGAGGGTAATGGTATCAAGGCTGAGCTATTAATTATAGAATGTCTTTAGTTACTGCATGTGACATATGTGCTGGATTCTCGAGAAACCCTTCAATTACAAATTTCCAGGTGGGAAAAAAGGAAAGGAGATGGTTTTAGAGGAAAAATAAAAGAACATGAGAAGTTGGATAAGCCAAATGGCCACTTGAATGTGCTTCAAAATTCAATAAGATCATGGTTGGTATTCTCCTTCAGTTCCTCATTCCTACCTAATCTCTGTATTGCTGAATTCCATTCCATGGAAGTTTCAGGGTCAAAGTTTTTATTTCAAGAACAAACAGATAAAGGTAATCTCTTTTCTTCCCATAGCAGAGGGAAAGGGTGAAGTACTGGGAAGTAGAAAAGCCATCAATATTCATAAAGCCATCAATATTTATATGCAGAAGAGTGGTAGGGAAAACCAATGTGATCAATGTTAAGCAAAAATACTAATATATCATTTGAATCTGTTATGTGTTTGGATTATTAAGCATTCAACAATGAATACTTTGTACCTTTTGCTGATGGATCTTTATTTAACATAGAAAAAACTGCAGCAATTGACATAGCGAAAGATTTGATGGCCAAGAAGTTTTTAAATCCTTTGAGTGCAAAAGAATTTGAAGACAGCGACACTCTATACAGATTGATAGAGCATGATTTTACTGCATCACTAAACACTGGATCTACAGCAGAATATGATGCAGTTTCTGGTAAGTAATGCCTTGTACCTCTTTTACTGACATCTACTGCAAGGTTGATTAGCAAGAGTTTCACAATTGTACTGGATAACATTTAAAATGTGTTGGTTTCTGTTAGTAGTAAATTTGGGTATCTCTTTCCACACTCAAACGATTTTAATATCAAAGCAATAATAATTTTAACTTCCATCTAAGAAGCCTTACTGTCAACCACTGCATACGTATTTCCAATATGTTTGCTTAAACATTGGTACCATCCCTGTCCAATTTTCTAACTTTGAGGATGATGTCAGATTCGGGGAAGGGATATTCAGGACTGAGAGGCAAATTACAGGAGCACATTAATAAACTTACAGAATGGGAAAATAACCGGCAAGTGAAGTTCAGCACACATAGTGAGAGTGTACCATCTGCTGGGAAGATTGAGAATGTCACTTATTACTTGGAAGTTGTGGATGTAGGCTGGATTGAAAAACACAAAAATCTCAAAGTATAATTACAGCAGTCACTACTAACTACTCCACAGATTAACAAAGCCAGTAAAAAAACCCAAACCATCAGATCCTTTTATTCACTTTATTCCTTTATTCATTCACGGGATGAGGGCATCGCTGACCAGGCAGCATTTATTGCCCATCCCTAATTGCCCAGAGGGCAGTTAAGAGTCAAACACATTGCTGTGGGTCTGGAGTCACATGTAGGCCAGACCAGGTAAGGATGGCAGTTTCCTTCCCTAAAGGATATTAGTGAACCAGATGGATTTTTCCGACAATCAACAATAGATTCACAGTCGTTATTAGATTGCTCCTTCCAGGCATTTATTGAATTCAGATTCCACCATCTGCCATTGCAGGATCCGAAGCCGGGTCCCCAGAACATTATCTGGGTCTCTGGATTAACAATCCAGCGATAATACCTCTAGACCATCACCACCACCAACCCCGCCCCCTCTCCAATCATAAGATGTAGGAGCAGTTATAGGCCAGAGTCGGTAAAGTGTGGACTGGAGAAGCACAGCAGGTCAGGACCTATACTTCTCTGGTTCATCCCTCACACCCTCTTCACCACGCTAGCTGTCTTTCAGTCCTCTGGCACCTCTTTTGTGGTGATAGATGATTTGAAGATTAATGTCAGGGACCCTGCAATCTCCTCCCTTGCCTCCCACAGCAAACTGGGACACATCTCATTGACCCTGGCAATCTATCCAATTTTAAGCTCTCTATAACCATTAATACCCCTCCTCCTTCATGATAATTTGGTTCAATTTTATCACAGTCCCACCTGCTGATTTCTGTACCTACGCCATCCTTCTCCTTAGTGAATACAGATGCAAAATGCTTATTGAAAATGCCAAAACATCTTTCGGCTCCATACACACATTGCCATTTTGGTATGTAATGGGCCCACACTTTCCCTGGTTATCCCTTTGCCCTGAATATAAAATGCTTTTGGATTTTCCCCTATTTTAAGTGTTTTCTCATGCCCCTCATCGCTCTTCTAATTTCTATTTTGAATAAGTCCCTGCACGTTATATATATTTCTAGACCATCTGATATTTTCAGCCCTTATGATGAACCATAAGCTTCCCTTACTAATGTAGATTACCACAAAGTTGCAGAACATGGCAATTTCCCAATAAAGCCACCAAAGAAATGAAGAGTGATCAAGTGATGTTGAACACTTCCAGCTAAACTCCTATCAACAACAGCTTGCATTTATAGAGTGCATTTAATTAACATAGCAAAATGTCCAAGGAGGTTCATGAATGTTGTCAGAAAGGGTTTTAAAGTGTGTATGTGTGTTCAAAAGAGATAAGTGCTTTTAAAGCTCCAATGTTTAGACCCTTTACAATTTGAAGACACACCAGAGTGAAGAAAATCGTGTGATTCAGAAGGCCAGATGTTACAAGAATAGGGAGAAGTGAGGCAACATAAGAATTTGTAAACAAGGAAGAGAGTTCTAACATTGCAGTGTTAACAGTTTGGGAGCCAATGTAAGTTGGTGAGCATGGGGTACTGGGTAGACAGGACCTAGTGCAAATTAGGATAGGGACATCAAAGTTTTGAATTGGCTAAAGTTTAAATTGGAACTTAATGTAAAGCATATGAGATTGTCAAAGTAAATGAACTGCAAAGATATCTTTTTATTTAGGAAGTAGGTGAACTAAAAATGGAAAGAAACATACAGGGATAATAAAAAACAGAAACAAAATACTGCAAATACTGGGGACTTGAAGTGAAACCAGAAAATGCTGGAAGTATGCAGCAGATATTTCTATATCTGAAATAAACTAAGGGAATTTCCAAAGCAACAGCTGAATTTTGGAGCGGTTATGACCACATGGTATAACAGTTTGCTAATTAATTCTGTTGCAGAATAGTATCTGGGCATTTACTCACATTTTCTGCACATTGAAGGTGAGATGTCAACTAAAGGCAAAAAGTGAGCATAAATAACACAAAGGGAAGTGCTCCCCTAACCAGCACAGTCCCCCTCCATTAATCTCCAAAAGGAACAATTGTGTTAATAACTTAACAATATCTCGTGTTCATTTTTAAATGTTAACCTGCTGCGTAATCTGTTGTCCTTCAGCTTCTAAACATTCTGAAGCTATGAGAGACTTAACTCTGAAGCTATTCTCGGAACACATTACACTTGATGGCAAGGTTAGTCAGTTTATTTTTCCTGAAAAATATTCTATATTTACTATTCACTATACATTGTTAAATTAATATTGATATGCTCAATATTGATTCTAGTTATAGTAATACAAATTTAAAATATTAAATGCCTACTTGGACTTCATGACAATGTTTATGGCTATGATTTCATGAATAACTGTAGCTTGACTTGAGACGCAATTACGAAATAAAAGTTTCTTTATCAAAATACAATCCAAAATTGCAGAGTAACTGCAGCAGATTGATCAATAACACTTTCCTTATTTTTATATTGTAGTTTGTAGATTACAAATCCATGGCGAACAGTCCAGTTTTTGATGAATACTGTGAACTTGCAACACAACTACAACGCATGGATGTTGAAAGCCTCACGAGGAAAGAGAAGATAGCTTTCTTCATCAATATATATAATGCATTAGTGATTCATGGAAATATTAAACAAGGATCACCAAAAAATATGTGGCAGAGATATAAAGTAAGATGTGAAATTCTTAGCCCCTGTTATTTCACAATGAATAACAACTTACACATCCACTAGCGGGTGTTTCTTGAAGGAGCCTCATGTCTGAGCAGGGTTAGAAAGTTTCGCAAAGTGACTTGTGCACATTTGAAGAGGTTTTACATTGTGTTGATATAAAATAGTATAACACAGAGGGAGGTCATCTCGCCAACTGAGTCTGTGAAGTATCTCTACTTTTTATCTCCTTCGAGTAAGTACTTAGCTTCTACTGAGTCTGTCTGTCACCCTATTGTGCAGGACATTCCAAATGCTAATTAGAATCATAGAATCCATGCAGTGTGGAAGCAGACCATTCAGCCCATCAATTCCACACCAACCTCTGAAAAGCATCCCACCCAGACTCACCGCCCTACCCTGTCCCAACCCTGCATTTCCTAGGGCTAGCCCACCTAGCCTACACATCCCTGGACACTATGGGTAAATTAGCCAGTCCACCTAACTGCGCATCTTTGGACTGTGGGCGAGACTGGAACACCCAGAGGAAACCCACACAGACATGGGAGAATGTGCAAGTTCCACAGACAGTTAGCTGAGGCTGGAATCAAACCCGGCTCCCTTGTGCTCAATTACTTATTGGGGAAAAATGATTTACCTATATTAGCTCTGATTCTTTTGCTAACAACTTAAGTCTACAGCCCCCTGTGATCAACCCTGCAGCAATGGCAACATATTCACTTTAAAATCACATAAGGTTCAGGTACAACAACTTAATGCCTATCAAACCTTCTCCAGTTTGCTTAGATGGGTGTAGTCCCTTTACATGATCCGTCATCCACAGAACAATTCTAATAAATCTTTTCTGTATGTTCTCCAAAGTCATCAGATCTTGCCTAACGTTTGATGCCCAGAATTAGACACAAATCTCCAGCTTTCTCCAAACTAGCGTTTCATAGCAGTTTAATACAAATTCCTATCTTATAGCCTGCCTTTATTTCTAAGGCCCAGCACCCCCTATACTTTGATTAACTGTTCTGTTTCTTCAGAGATGTGTGCAAATTGACCCCTTGGTATTTTTATGCCATTTAGCATGTATCATTTCTTTTTGCTCTTCCTACATAAATGGGTTACATTGCACTTTACTGCATTGAACTTTACTACATTGTTCCGCCAACCATTTGTTATTTATTTGTAATAACACCAGTTATTACATGTGTCACCTGGAAATTTTACATTTGTGCCCTGTACCCCCCAAATCCATGGTTATGTAGGGAAGAGTTTGGAAGGTACTAAGTGGTTAGTAAGAGGAGCGACTGTAAAGGAGGCAGGTATCTTAATCTGGAAGTTAACAATGGAGGAGCCTCAATATAAATAAATCTTCAAACTAAATAGTGGAGTGAAGGCTGCCGTGGAGGGAGATTTGGAGAGTTAAAGAGAAATTCAAGGCTGTAGAGCAGGGTAACGATACAGGTGATAGTAACCAGAGTGTGACTGGAAGTGAAAGTGTATGGAAGCACAAAAGTCAAAAAATAAGGTCAATTTAGGGAAATACAATAAAAAAGATAGAAAGCTCTTTTTCTGAATGTGCACAACATAAGATTGACAGTTAAAATTTTAAAACCTCAAATACATCTCAAATAACTTGCAGGTTTAATAGAGGCAAACTGAACGGCAACTGACCAACCCACTCCTAGGAGGCAGCTTGGCAGTTTAAATAATCTTAACAAGACTGGGAGCCTCTGATTTAACCCATTTTACAGATGTAACTGATATGCAAGTTTCTGAGCCTTTAGCAGTGAAAGAGGTGAGCATGTCCTTATAGCATTGCTTGCAGGTTAGGACAAGAAAGAGGTCTTCCTCCTGCCCTTAAAAAAAAAAGCTCCCATCCTAATTCTCCCAGAGTGAGGAATTTGCCTGACCCCCACCGGCTGGCTCAGTTATGTGGGTGTTGATCTAGCCTTTTAGTTGCATGTCCAATAGTTCCACAATTATTCTTTTCACAGAAGCAAAAGCCATCGCTGACCTCGGGTTTATTTATGACAGATTTCAATTCATAAACATTGCATTGGAGGTTGCTTGACAAAATGCTACCATGTGGTCATAAAGGGATAGTTAATTAAGCAATTTTAAAGTATATCTACTGTATATATAAACATAACCAAATAAAAATTAGTTGTGATTGCTATAGCAGAGAGGGATTTTCATACCACTAATTGGATCTGGATTCAAACCTAGATCATGCAGGTACAAGACCAGTTTCTAATCCATTGAGTCATCCCGTTTTTTATGTAAAAGTATATAGTGATACTTCCTCAATGGTCGTTGATAAAATTTTTTAAAAATTATAGCATTTCATGTACGCTATCACGTGTGATCTTGAGTGAAAATGCTGTAGCAATCTAGCACAGCATTCTTATTGATATTTAAATACAGCTCTAAGTAGGTTTGATTTGCTTGCTGTATTTGGAATCATCCCCCGAACTCAATTTCTGCAATTTTTTTAAAAGTTTTTTAATTCTGTAAGTTACGTGATTGGTGGAGAAGTCTATACATTGCAAGATATTGAAAATGGTGTACTCCGTGGAAACCGAAAAGGCATTGCTCAGATATCGAAACCATTCTCAAAGGGCGATCCACGTCTTAAGGTCAGTCATTAATTGTCTCTCTGTGTACTGCTGAGTAAATAAATAAGAGAGGGCAATAGGTGATTTCTTTTATACATAATTACCTATAGATTGGTCATTTTTGTTCTTCCCGGAATGTGTTAACCTCAAAATTACAAAACTGGACAGAAATCCATCACAAGATATGCAAATACCTGGCCTACCCTGCTCGAGATGCAACCGTTTTAAGTTTCATCAACTCCTATTAGCAACTCCTTTCAAACTGGAAATCAAAATAACCTAGCAATCTTTAATAGTTAGCTATATCTACCCAATGCAGCCAAGCAGTTCAAATATTAAACTGAGAATTTGATTTGAGGCAGACGGTAATGTTATTTCAATAATTGTTCTAATCCTACTAAACTTTAAGATTAAAAAAGTAAGTTATAAATATTACAGTAAAGGAGCTGATAAGTACTTTTCCGATTGACTATGCAGGAAATTACTCTTAATCTTCGAGCCATCATCTATACTTACTTGTCTCCTAACCGATCACTGATACTCCCACATTTGAGTGCAAAACTAAATAAATGATAAAGATGCTGGTGTTCTGCTCTATCCATCACAACCTACATGCAATTACTTCAGCAAATTTTTAATAATTTGCTGGAAGTTTTACAATTGTTAAATCTTTTTCATATTTCTTCGCAGTTTCATCTTTGTTTGGGTCATGTTTTATGTTCAATGCTTTCATTGGAATTGCCTGATTTGAGTATCAGACCTTTCTTCATGGCTTTGAAAATGAGAAGTTTAACAGCTCAGATAACCTGAAGAGCTTAGCATTATCTTTTAGAATTTGTTTTCAAAAATATGAGTCTTTTGAAAATTTATACAAGTACATTACATAACGATACTAATTTAATATTACAGACACTTTGTACAGTATTAAAAGAAACAACTTCATTGAACTTAATATTAAATTGCTTGCTTTAATGCTGTACAAAGTGCCTCTTTGTACTTGTTATTACAGGTTTTATTTACATTGATTTGATTCTAAAATCTAAATATGCAGAGTTGATACTGTAGACATAAGTTTTGAAAAATAATTGTTAGAATTGCCAGAGGAGGCAATGCCCTGGTGGTATTATCACTAGACTATTAACCCAGAGAGCCCAGTAATAATCTAGGAATGCAGGTTTGAATCCTGTCATGGCAGATGATGGAATTTGGATTCAATTAAAAATCTGGAATTAAGAGTTTAATGGTGACCATGAAACTGGGGTTGATTGTCTGAAAAACCCATCTAGTTTATTGATGTCCATCAGGGAAGGAAATTTGCCATCCTTACCTAGCCTACATGTGACTCCAGAGCCACAGCAATGTGGTTGACACTTAACTACCCTCTGGACAATTGGGATAGGTAATCAATGCCAGCTTGGCCAACGATGCCCACATCCTGTGAATGAATTTCCAAAAAATGTCATTATTGGTTGACATTCGATCGTCATTGTTGTAAGATTCCACCTGGCTCTTCTTGTAAGATTCCACCTGGCTCTCCACGTGACTGAATTAACTATATCTTGACGCATAGATCTTTGAGCACATTAGACAGGATGCTTTTCCTTCTGTCCTGTCACTCCATCTTATTATTACGGCATTGAATCTCAAAGCTTGATGTCATAGTTGTCATTCTAAGTGATTCGCAGCAAGTTCCTCCTAGTTATTAATGTCAATGCTGCCACACTTCAAGGACAGTTTGAGTGTCTTTGAAATGTTTTCTTTGTCCTGACCTGAAACATTGGCATTTTGAGAATTGAGAGAACAAAGCCGAGTGGGGAAGAGTATTTTCAGTATCCAAAAAGGATAGCTAATCTATCAAACCTATTGTTTCAGGAGTGTCCTCTGAATGCTGTGGATCTGGTCCTTCTAGTTACTTCAGAAGATACGGTGGGAACATGGCTGATGCAATTTCTCCAGCACCCTTGTTTATTGCTGATACACAATCCAGACCTCACTATGCTACAGAGACTTGTTAACAAAAACTACTTGTACTTTCAATCATTTATGGAAGTCTTTGTTAACAAACACTATGTGCTATAGTTTTTTGAAGGTTGAACTGGCCTACCTTAACTAGCAGTGGATTCTCTCATCAATGCTGGCCTTTAGAGAAAGGTAGTTGCTGAGGTATTGGAAGCGCACAGCATATTCCAGAGTTTCTCCATTAGCACAGATGAAAGGTGGAATATTTGGCTTACCAGGTGTGACCAAATACAGGTTTTGTTCTGGCAACATTTGAGGACAGGCTGAGTTTCTTGAATACCAAGTTGAAGAGCGAAAGTGACTTGCAAATCTGGAGTGGAGTGGGCATCGAAACTGCAATTATCCACAAACTACATTTCACATATATCTATGGGGTCTAGTATAGTTTTTGCATGCAAGTGACCAAGATTAAAGAGTTTGTCATGTGCCATAACCTGTTGAACTGGTTGATTAAAAATATTTCTTCTAACATCATGAAAGATTTAAAGAACTGTGAAGATACTTGGACATCCAAATCTTTGGAACATAATCCACAGAGCCTTGAGATTTGCTGAGTCAAATGCCTTGATCTGGTTGATTAATGCAATGAACAGTCCCTGGTTTTCTTTTCAACGTTTCCATTGGACTGTGTGGCAACAGACACTATGTTAGAGGTTACTTTGGCAAGCTTAAAGCCACACTGCATCTCCGAGTCGATTTCCTCAGCCATTTAGGAGAATGCATTTGTCCTGCTATGGGCAGGAAGGAAATAACTTAATAGATAATCACAGTATGATTTATATTGTTTTGTGAAAATAATTACATTGTCAAATTCCTGAAGTCATTGTGGCTGGAGATGGTGGTGGTGTTTTTGGGTGTGGGAAAATGGGTTTGATAGGGTTCTTTTTCCTCCTGATCCATAGGATGATCACATGGAGTCTTGATATGATAAAGAGTAGCAAAGATGGAACACCTCTCCAATCAGGACCACTGACTATTGTTTTTCATACATTTGATTGTATGCTGCAGCTCCCCATTAATGGTGGTTCACCATGGATTCTACTACAAAGTGATTCCAAGATGTTGGTGGATTAGGACTCCTCAGCCGGGCCTTGTTTACTCCTTCCTTTTCTTTTTATTTTTCGTCTTTTCTTTCTGGGCGATTTCCTGAACTCCTGGCAGTGCAGACCCAACGTGGCAATCTCTCAGCCCTATGTGGCTGTCTCCCAACCCGACGTGACAGTATCCTGGCAGCTCAGCATGGACTTGCGGCCTCAAGATGATTCCAATGTGGTCTCCTGGCCTGCAGATGAAGCCCAGCGTGGTCTGAAATCAAGGCCTGGCGCAGACTAGAAGCCAGGTGCCCGAGTGAATTGGGTTGAAAAGGCTGTTACTCTGAACTTCTTACTTCTTTATTTTTTCTAATTTGTTCCTAAGATCTGTGATGAAGGACTTTTTATTTATTTATTTTTCTATTTTTTTTCCTTAAGAACCTGTACCTAAGTACCTTTGCACCTAAGATGGTGTGATCCTTTCAATGTACTCATTTGAGTACATGACAATAGAATCATAGAATCCCTACAGTGTGGAAACAGGCCATTCAGCCCACACCGGCCTTCCGAAGAGCATCCCACCAAGATCCATTCCCCCCATCCTATCCTGTAACCCTGCATTTCCCATGACTAATCCACCTAGTATGTACATCCCTGGACAGTATGGACAATTTAGCATGGCCAATCCACCTAACCTGCTCATCTTTGGATTGTGGGAGGAAACCCAAGCAGACACAGGGGGAATGTACCAACTCCACACAAAACAGTCGCCTGAGGATGGAATCAAACCTGGGTCAAACCTGGCACTGTGAGGCAGAAGTGCTAACTACTATGCCACTGTGCTGCCTCACAATAAATAAACCTACTACTAATTTTAGTTACAAAGTGATGGAGGATGCCTGGCAGATACCAACTGTCACTGCAGTCGAGTTGTTTAAAACATTCTTTCAGGTGTTGCTGAGTGGGGTGCGTTGGATAGAGAACACCCAACAGACTTGGTACGCTGATCATAATGACGTGCCAAGCTTTTTTGAAGCCAATCTTTTGTACAAAATCCTTTTCATGCACAGGATGGTATTTCATCATTGTGCATTTGGCACATATTTAAGTTATTTTGCGTTTTCAAACATTTGAAATGTGATCCAAACCCATGACCACTTCCATCTGGAAGGACAAGGGAAGCAGATACATAGGAACACCACTTTCTGCAAGTTCCTCTTCAAACCACTCACCATCCTTCAGTATCACTGGAATTCCCTCCCTAAATGGCATTGTGGGTCAACCTACAGCGCTTGGACTGCAGTGGTTCAAGAAGACAGCTCACCACCACCTTCTCACTCGGGATAGGCAATAAATGCTGACCCACCAGTGATGCCCATATCCCACAAATGATTTAAAGAAAATAAAAACAGAAAAGGCTGGAAAAAAATCGGCAAAATAGTAGAGCAAAATAAAGTTGATGATTGAGATCGGTACTGTTTTAGCATAACTTAAAACTGTTTGAGATTTAACAGGTGAGCAAGTATGGCAGTTGGGGAAAAGGGACAGCAGGAAGAACATAAAGAAATGTCTGAGAGACAGGAGAGACTAAATGACAGAGGGATGATCATGCAACACAAAAAGTGAGGACCGGTTAAAGAATAAATAAATGAAACAATCAGTGGAATTAAATGTGGTGCAAGTGATATTCGTAAGAACATTACAAAGATCTGACATCTAATAAAACAGGAGTAAAGGTTAATATTTAAAACTGTTGAACACAATATTTAACAGCAAAAGGCTGTGAGGTGCCTAATTCAAATGTTGTCTCTTGCCACGGATATTTTTTAACAAGATTCAGGGTTAGCACCCCATCTTTTGAAGTCACAAACATGCCTTCCAGGTTAAATACTGATTTAATTGTGCAGTCCAGAAGAACGACCCTGATCTACCAGTCATTTGTCATTTTCATTCCTTGCCCCATTCTGACCTCTGCCTCTGCTTTCTATTTTAAATGTGATAACTTTTCCTTTTTCAGATTGCTTTGGAGGAAGTAGAACCACTCATCCACTTTGCTTTAAACTGTGGAGTCTTAAGTTGCCCTCCAGTCAAGACCTACTCTGCCAAGGTTTGTCTTGAATCATTTCAAGCACCTTTCAAAGATTTTTTTTATGTTGTATCTTACGCCATTACCATCTCCCTTTGCGTTCATTTAGAATGATATTTTAGAATGATCTCTTGTGTACTGGAATTTTAAACCCTGTCAGTAACTGCCTGAACTTTACACTAAGTCATTTCTTTGATCATCTTGTATAGTGGACTGTGAGTAATAGACTTTGAGGATATTAAACAGCCTGGTGGAATGGATAAACAGATGCATATTAAATATAATGCCAAGAAGTGCAAATATATATATTATTTTGCTAGGAAGGACAAGGAGATGTCAAATAAGCGTACATTCCTAAATGGGATTCAGCAGCAAGATAGACCTGGCATACATGTGAACAAATTGTTGAAAATCGCAGTGGAAATTAAGAAAGCAGTTAAAACATCACATGCGAACCCAGGCACTTTAATAAAAATCATATTATGCAAAAGCATAATTTTTTTACAAAACCTCATGTGGTTTACCCTCAGCCGAATTAGTGTTCAATTTTAGGTACCATATTTCAGGAGAAATGAGAGAGTATCAAAGGGAATGCAGAGAAGATATTCATGGTTCCAGATCTGAAGGACTTCAGTTGCATGGAGAAACTGCAGATCTTAGGATTTGATAGAAGCACTTAAAATTATGAGGGGTCAAAACAAGAAAATAGCAAATCTGTTCTTAAGCAGAGGACAGATTTAAGGTGATTAGCTAAAAAACCTAAGGGACCATGAGAGGAAAAAAAGTTTATGTATGCAGCAGGTAATTAGAACCCAGAATGTACTACCTGTGTGTGTTATGAGGCCAGAATCAGTTGTGGCTCACAAATATAAAAAGCTGAATAAAGGATTCTTAAGGGGCTTGATAGGATGTTTCCCCTCATGGAAGAGTCTAGAACTAGAGGGCACAGTCTCAGAATAAAGCAGTGCCAATTTAAGGCTGAGAGGAGGAGAAGTTTGAGGATTGAGCGTCTTTGCAACTCCTTGTCATTTGTGAGCTATGGGGCAGAGTCCTTGTGTATATTTAAGGCCAAGATGGATTCTTGATTAGTCACTAGTCGAAGGTAATGGTGCAAGGACAGGAAAGAAGATGTGAGGAATGTCAGATTAGCCCTAATCCTACTGAATGGCGGAGCAGACTTTAATTCCTGGTCTATCATAGATTGGCTGATTTCAGTTAGGAAACACTGGAATGTACAAAAGAGTTGGTCTGTTCTCCCAAGTGTAGGGTAAGTCCATAGACAATCGAATGATCCGTGCCAAGTGTATATCTATCCAGGCACTAATTGTGGATAAAATTAAGCTCAGTTGTTTACCTTCTGCAATTGAATGTATGCACGAAATACTGAGTCAATGGGTAAGATGCAGAAGAGTTTCTGGAACCATGTCCAGGCACAAGCCAGACCTTTCAAAAGAAAATTTGGGGAAAGGAAACAGGTCGTGTAGAATATGGTCGATCAATGATGTATTTTATCCTATACTTACAGCATATTATCAAGCAGCTGGAGCTTTCAGCTGCAGCTTTTCTTGATGGTCCCGATGGCTGCCAAGTTGATATGTCCAAAAAGGAAGTTCGCTTGAGCCAAATTTTCAAGTGGTACAAGATTGATTTTGGCGGAACAGATGAAAAGGTAAACAAATAGTCTCATGAACCTTCCTTCTTGTTGAACACAAGTGAAAGTGAATTGATGAGCGTGTTTATAACGTTATGTTTTGAGACACTGGACTGGACTTTTACTCTGAGGCAGAAAGGGGACTGAATTAAAATCGGGTAAATCCAGAAGAATTGACATGCCTCAGCATTTCCTGTGCTTCACAGCAGTTCCTGGTCGACTAGTTATTTGTTATCTCCCAGCTGTGGCCAGTCTGTTTGCAAGGTTGGCCAAATGTCAGACAAGTAGGCAGCCAGGGAGGGAAATGGATGGAAGGAGTTGTGGGGATCAGAAGCCTCATGTGGAAGGTTGCTGCTCAATCCTGATGGGTGGGTGAAACAAGAACATTGGATCCACCATATAAGTGGAAAAACACTCAACTTTTACATCCAGCCGTCCTTGATTTTTACATGTCAAGGTTCCTCTCAGAAACCAAGCTAGCAAATGTTAAATTTAATACACATCATAATATTTAAACTGTCAAACTACTTCCTGCAAATGGGTCTGTGCCACTGTATCTAACCTTGGCCTCTGATTTCTCACATACACGTTGCCCCTCAGTGACATAATCTGAAAACACAGCAGATTCCACATATATGCTGATAATTACAGCTGTTCTCCCCCACTGGCACCTTTCCACTGCCTCCAATTCATCACAATGCTTAATAACATCCACCATGGAACGAGTAGAAATTTCTTCCAATGCAATTTCAGGAAGACTGAAGATGATGTCATTAGTCCGTGCCACAGATGTCATTCCTTAGTGACTGATTCCATCAGTTTTTGAATGAGCTTCCATCACGCAATTGTGCCATTAATAAGATTGCCTACCTTCACCTCTGGAAAATTATTCGATTTCTTGGTTTATCTGATATAAAAACTCTCACCCTTATTAGCTCTAGAGTTTATTATTCCAACTTTGTTATAGTGGCCTCCCATTTCCCACCTTGCATAAAATTGTCCAAAATCTCTCGTCTGCTTTGTAACTTGCAACGCTCACCTGTCATTCATGCTCATTGACCTACATAACAAAATATTTAAATAGAAAAGCACTGCAGAAAGCTACAGAACAGGGGCATTTGAGAGTCCTCATTCATAAATTACAAAAGACTAACGCCAAAGTTCAGTGGATAATAGGGAAGGTAAATGGAATGGTGGTCTTTATTTCAAAGGGAAGGGAGTATAAAAGTAGGGAAGTGTTGCTAAAATTGTACAAGGCAGTAGTCAGAACTTAGCTGTGAACAGTGTTGGCTACTTGTCTCCAGAAGGATATACTGGCTTTGGAAACAGTCCAGAGAAGATTGAGTAGATTGTTGGCAGATATGGAGGGACAGTCTTATGAGTAGAGATTGAGTAAATTGGGCCTGTATTCTTTGGAATATAGAAGAATGAGAAATGACTTTATTAAAACATTCAGGATTTTGGGAGGCCTTGACAGCATAGATGTAGAAAGGTTGTTTCCCCTCATGGGAGAGTCTAGGACAAAAGTGTTTCATCTCAGAATAAAGGGGTCATGCATTTAAGATAGAGTTGAGGAGAAATTTACCCTAGGAGGGCAACGAATCAAAGAATCCTTACGGTGTGGAAGCAGGCCATTCAGCCTATTAGAGTCACCTGAAAAGAAGTCACCTGCAAATGTCACAGTCACTTTGGGCAGTGGACAAAAGACAGTACTTGCAGGTTCAGTTGTGACATTCAAGAAGACACTGGATGATTACGTGGATAGAAATTGAATGCAAAGGTATGTGGAAAAAGAAAGAGATTGGCAACAGTTAATGATGCTTATTTGAAAACCTGGTGTAGGTACGAATGGTCTTCTGCACCATAACCATTCTGTGAAGAATAAATGTCTTGGTCAGCTACCTGGAGAGGTCATTGTGAACATTCAGCAAAGTTGAGTTTTATTACACAGAAACAAATTGTCAGGTCAGAAGAAGTATCAACCTGGCAGAGGGGTAGTTTTCTAATTTATAGAAATAGCCAGACTCTGAGGGTTTGTTAGTTTATAGGAGTCTTCAGGCCATCCGACGTGGAAAACAAAGTCTTAAGCTGTTAGAGGGGCAAGGCTTCGAAGAGTGATTTGAGTGAGAAATTGAAGAGTTAAAATAGGAGTGATACTTCACTGGATTTGGGTAACAAATGGATGTTGTTTGGGAAAAGGTTTAAATCTTACTGTTTGTTCTTTATGTTAAGATGTTTCTAAATAGTCTAAATATATGTAGTTTTGTTTATTTCATAAACTTGTGTTCCTTTGTTAACAGAAAGAAACATTGATGACCTTATATGAATGTGTTCAGTGATCACCAAAGTAACTAAACTGTAAAAATAAAACAATGATCTATCAAGCCAGGTTTAATGCTGAAATCTAAATTGTTATTTTCAACAACAGGGATTATAATATGAACTTCTCTTTGACCAAGCTTTCCTTTATGAGAGTTGGGGTAAAATTTTGTTTGATAAAGTGCCGGTGAAGCAGGACTGTTTAATTACAATAAAGTCATTGTAGGAGAGCCAGTTTTTAAGCTGCTGCATTGTCAAAGGTCAACATGTACAAACCCATAGCACGATTTGAAAGATGGAGAATTTTCCTAGTCATTGCCCTCAATTTTAGAACTAGCAAAGGAATAAAATTACTGGTTATTCATCTTGTTTGTAAAATCAGGTGTGCAAATTGACTGTTATACACTACAAAGGCAACTGATTGGAAATGAAATGCTTTGGGATGGCCTGAGGTGATAACGTGCTATATAATACACTGATGGTGAATGATCACCATCTTTCTTAGAAGGTTAAACCGCACCTTAGGTTCTTCAGTTCATTTTCAGTAAAATGCATAATTTTATTCAATTTGAAGGTAAATATTTAGTTTAACATATTTGCACTTTGTTCCTTCGTACAGCTATTGAATTGGGTGTTGGAGCACCTTGGAGACTCACCAAAGAAGAAAGCACTAAAAGAACTCTTGGATCAAGGGGATGTCAAAATTACAAACCTTCCATATGACTGGTCTTCAAATGCTAAAGACTGATGGCAGGTGGAAGCAGAAGTTATTGACTGTCTGTGGTGCACATTCCAAGCAACCCACTGCATGTGCACTGCATACCTTCTGAAATAGTAACCAAATCTCTTTTGAATAGAAAATTTAATAAACTTCTAGGAATAACCTGGAATTGATTATATTACTTGACTTTGAGCCTAGATTCAAACGTTACCACTAAAATTCTATAACGTTTTGCAAGGTTTTTATTTTTTTTAAAGGAGTCTGTCAGGACAACTGCAAGGGGACCTCTTCACTTTGTTTTCTCCTTCTTATGCTGGGGTCTGATCTGAAATTGCATCTTTTTCTCAAACAAATAGTCTTACCATTTGTGTTATCGTCAATCTCTTCAAATAATGTGTATGGGAATATAGAAACTTAATTGCCCTTTAATAATTGTTTATCAACTATCAAAGGTTATAAGGGATGAATTATAATTTCTAAGTATTGTTTTTCTACAAGCTTGTCTTCTGAACCAAAATAAAATCAGTGCGAAGCAATATCTAGTTCCTGACCATTCTATCTTTTTATTGATTAAAAAGCCTACTAGGCCTGATTGGATTTCCTGCCCAAGTTCTTATCCACACCCGTGGCAGTGTGTATTTAATATATTCACCCATGTCATTGGGCATTCTAAGGTATTCACCTCAGCAAATGGCTGGATGTGTTACTCAAAAATGCTGATAAGCACCTTGTTTTTATTTTCAGTTCCTTCAGCATAGCATCCCAAGTCATTTTGCAGAGCCATGAAGAATAATGTGGACTTCCAGGCAGAGAAAAAAAGCTCTCAGCGGTAGTTTTAAGGAACAGGAGGGAGCTAGGGCAGGGAATTGCAATACAGGTGAGGTGGCAGTATGTTACCAGCACAGGTTTAACATGTAGGGAGACAAAGTCATGGGTGGATGTAAATCTGTGTATTTTCATGAAGAGGGTATTTTTCATATGATCATTAGGAATGATGAATCATTTGCAGGATTAGCTCAAATTTAGCAAAAGTGAAGATTCAAGACTGGGACAAAAATGTAATAGTGTATTTTATGGAAATAAAGTAAAAATGAGTATGTTAGCAGTGTAAAGGAGGGAGAAGTGCGCCATGTTTGGTAGCTGGTCTTCTGTGATGGAAATTACATTAGTTGGAAAGTTAACTCAAAATCACATTTCATCGTGAACAAATGGAATGCTGAATTTGAATGCAGACACAAACCAATCATTCATGATATTATTGATTGACAGAGTTGGCTTGCAGGGCTAAATGGTCTACTTCCGCTCCTAATCCATATATTCATAGCTCATTTATAATGCCACGGTTATAAGCAGTCAGATTTAACACGAGACTGTCACCACAATTTTTTTTTGTCAGACGCATATCACAAACTTTGTACTTTTGGCATTGATTTTATCCACCTTTAAGTACAATTGCTCAAGGGTTCGTGATACTTTATTGAAACTGTGTAGAGTGAAAAATGGTGTAGAGTGGAAGTGAAAGCAACAGTGATTTCAGGGCCTCACTTAAAAATTGTATAGTGTGTTCAGCAAAAATTGTTGGAGAAAGTGCTGTAAATGTTTGGCAAACATAGGATTTTTCAGGGTCACGAGCAGCAGTGCAGGAAGAAAACATGTATTGCATTTCTTATATCTACACAGAAAGGTGTTATAGAAACAGGTGGTTTACCGCTGGATCATGTAGAGAGAATGGTTCTTTCCAATCCCAACTCCTCAAAGCCTGCCCGTCATCTGCAACGCACAAGTGTGACAGAATACGCTCCACTGCCCGGATGAGTGCAGTTCCAACAACACAAGAAGCTCAGTAGCATCCAGAACAAAGTACATCATTTGCTTGGATCTCCATCTACCACTTTCAACATTCATTCCCTTTGTCACAGGTGCAGCGGTAGCAATGCATATCATCCACAAGATGCACTTCAATAAGTCATCAACATCCCCTTCCAAACCTGCGACCTCCACTACCCAGAAAGATAAGGCCACCGCCTGCAAGCTCACCTCTAAGACTCACGCCATTCTGACTGAAAACCATATCACTATTCATTCAACTGTCAGTGAGTCACTGTGTGGGTCTACCTATGTCGGACTCCAGTGAGTCAAGAAGGCAACTCATCACCATCACATCAAGGAAAAGTGGGAATGAGCAACAAAATGATGGCCCAGCCAATGACACACAATCTTGTGAATGAATGAATAATTTAAAACACTAGTATTTGCATCTTCAGTTCCATAGATCCCAAACTCTAGGGTTCTTTCCTAAATCTCTCAATTTTTCCTCTAAAGATATTCCTTAAACTCTCTCTCTGACCGAGCTTTTGGCCACCTGAGCTAATATTTGAGGTTGGTTGGCTCGCCGAGCTGGTTTGTTGTTCCGCAGACATTTCGTTACCGTGCTTGGTAACATCCTCAGTGCAGCCTCTAATGAAATGTCGGTGTGTTTTCCAACCTGGTTTTTAAACCCTGGGGTCCGTTGCGATGGATTGCCTCACTTCCGGGTTTCCTCCATAGTGGAAAGTATGTGGGGTCGAGCTCAATGTGTTTATTAATAGCATGCTTCGTGGAGTGCCATGCTTCCAGGAATTCTCGTGCTTGTCTCTGCCTAGCCTGCCCAGGATCTTGGTGTTGTCACAGTCGAAGGCGTGGTTCTCCTTGTCCACGTGGATTGAGATGAGTGAGTATTGGTCGTGTCTTTTTGTAGCAAGTTGGTGTTCATGTACTCGTTATTAGTTTCCTTCCTGTTTGTCTGACATAGTGTTTCTCATAGTCTCTGCAGGGGGCCCTGTCCATGGCGGGGAGTGGGTCTTTAGTTCGGGTGAGCACTTGTCGTAAGGTTGATGTGGGCTTGTGTGCCAGTCTGATGCCCAGTGGTCGTAGAAGTCTCGTGGTGAGTTCTGACGTGTTCCTGATGTAGGGTAGTGTGATGAGTGTGTCGAGGCGTGTAGAATCTTCCTGATGCTGTTCCTGTAGGCATCTCCTGACCCAGTTCTTTGGATATCCATTATCCTTGAACACTTGGAAGAGGTATTCCTCCTCCTCTTGGCGTAGTTCCGTGTTGCCGCAGTGTGTTGATGCCCTTTTAAATAGTGTTCGCACGCAGCTTCGTTTGTGTGTGCTGGGATGGTTATTATTGAAGTTCAATACCTGGTCTGTGTGTGTGGCTTTTCGGTGTACTTTCGTTTGCAGTTCCCTATTTGTCTTGTGCTCTACCATGACGTCCAGGAATTGGAGTTGTTTGTTCTCCTCCTCCTCTCTGGTGAATTTTATTCCGGTGAGAGTGTTTATGAGTTTGTGTGTCTCATCTAATTTGGTCCGTTTAATGATGACAAAGGTGTCGTCTTCTGCTATGAAGCAGTGATGCAAAGACTGCCCTTCCGCAAATCCGACCTAAACTATGGATACGGTACATAGATGACACTTTTGTCAAACAATAAACCAGCTCGGCGAGCCAACCAACCTCAACACCCACAACCCGAGCTACAGATCTACTCCAAAATCTGAGCTAATATTTCCTATCGTGGCTCAGTGTCATATTTTGTTTTGTAATGTTCATGTTAGGTGCTCTGAAGTGTTTCATTAGTTTAAATTTGCTGTATGAACAATTAGCAATAGTTATACAATTAAACTTTATTATTTGTTGTTTAATGTAAATCACATTGCTGGAACTGAACAAGAATCCTCAATTCCAATGCTAAACACTCAGTTAATAAGGTAGCATCTGTGAGAAAAGAATGAGTTCACATTTCAGGTCATGTATGAACTTTCTTCACACCTGGACAGCTACCTGGAACATTAACTTTGGTCGTGTCTCTGCCTTCCTATTCTTTTCTAAATATTTTCAGAGCTTGTACTCAGAATTTTATTGTATCTGTGTGTGTATGTTGGACCTTAAAATTCCAATAATGCCTTCCCTTCCCAAATAAGGTTATAGATAAGACCATAACATACAGGAATAGAATTAGGCCATTTGGCCCTTCAAGGCTACTCCACCATTCAATCATGGTTGATATCTTTCTCAGATTCATTCTCCTGCTTTCTCCCTGTAATCCTTGATCCCCTTACTGATCAAGAAACTACCTATCTCTGACTTAAATACACTCAATGACTTGGCCTCCACAGCTTTCTGCAGCAATGAGTTCCACAGATTAACCACCCTATGATTGAAGAAATTCCTCCTCATCTTAGTTCAAAAGTGTCATCTTTGGGTCCTGGTCTCCCCTAATGATGGCAACATCTTTTGCACATCCACTCAATCCAGGCCTCTCAGTATACTAAGTTTAAATAAGATCCACTCTGCACCACCCCCCCAACCCCACCCAAAACCATTACTTCTAAACTCCCATCATGTCCAGACCCAGAGTGTACTTCTCCTCATATGACATGCCCTTCAACCCCAAGATTCTTATAAACCTCCTGTGGACCCCCTCTAATGCCGGTACATCCTTCCTTAGATACAGCATGTGAAACTGCTCACAATATTCCAAATGCAGTCTGACCAGAGCCTAATGCAGCCTCAGCAGTTCATCTCTACTCCTGTATTCTAGCCATAGGAACACGACAGAAATAAAAAAAAAAGAGTAACATTTAACATTGTGGATGGCCAAATAGAGTTTAGAAAGGCAGGTCTAAGACGTGTGTGTCTCAGGCATCATTCAAGAGACCCTCGTGTCAGTTTAAACATTACTTACTTGGGATGCTGCTGGTGCTTTTACACTGTGGATTCAGAAGATATAAACTTGATATGCATCATTGCTTTGAATTTTTTTTAAACTGTTTAGTGCTTACAAGGAGCATGGCCCAATGACTTACAGATTGAAGTGCTAAATAACAGGCAACAAAAAATAGAACTTTCTCATACTCAACCTTATCAGCCAAACCTTGCTGAGGCATGTCCCACATGCCCTTCCTGTTCCTTCAAGGGCTGCTAACAGGCTCCAGTGTCAATACAGTCTGTGTTCATTTTTGAACTAGTATCAGGTGTAGCTACTGGTATTCCATTTACCAATTTGCAAGTGTGGTCAGGGCAAGGTTGAAACAGTTGAAAAGAGAAAAAAAAGTTAGGTGAATATTAAGATTTTATTAATGACTACACCAAAAATGGAAGATAATGCAATGACAATTTACATGCAAAATACAGAAATTTTGTGGGTCCCTTGAAACCTTCTCATAAATCCTTGGTCGAAAAACCTATCTTAAAAGGACATTAATGTCTTGGATTGGTTTCTTATGACACTGAATTTCATGGTCACCATATTAGCTTATTTTTTAAAAAGTTCTGATTTCATTAACTGCATGTAAATTCTCCAGCTGCCGCGGTGAAATGTGAATTTGTGGGTTAAGATCATTCATCGAGGTCTTGGAATTATCAGTCTAACAACATAAGCACTTTGCTATGAGGCCCCTGGTGGCAGAAATGGGTGATGTTAATTTAAGTGAATGTAGATATTGATGAGACAGGGAATGAGGACACTAGCCAGGTAGCAAAGGTCAAAACAGAAGAATGGGAAATGGGTCAAATTTAGACAAAGATCCTGTCCGGAACATTGGAGAGAAATCCTCAGTTGATGTTTAAAGATTGCAACCAAAGTCGAGGAAAAGAGGAATTTGACTTGTTTAAAGTGCACTGTTGAGCGGTTCCTTTTTATTTTAAAAAGGAACCGGGGGTGGGGGGGGAAGGAAATCAAGTTACTTTAATTAACTCTTGTTAATCTCCAACATTACTGTTTTCAGTCAGCACAGACTCCAGTTGAGCCTGGGCAGCCACCATCAAATCCTGGTCAGAATAAGTACCACTTTCAAACTCACTTTTAGTTTCTGTTCAAACTCTTGCAGACTAAGTCTTATAACAGGTTACTATCCAGAAAACCTAGTGTACATCACAGGAAGTCTTGGGATAGAGCACATATTTTGATCAACTTGACTAAGCAAGCAACTGCTGGCATTTTATTTTGCAGCATTCTGTGTAGACATTGAATAGAATTTGGATTTTGAATAGATCGAATCTTTCTTAGCAATCATAAGCGAGCTTGGCAGAGTGTCTAAATTGTCGTACTGAAATTTTAGCTATTAGATTTGTCAGATCCAGGCAGCTCCAGCCATAAATCAGGATTGTCCTTAAAATCATTTTCTTTTGCAGCAGCCAGAATTAAATGCATATATTCGAATGCAAACTGTGGGTAGCTAAGTGTGATCACAGGCTGGTTCTGGTCACTAGGTGTAGAATGGCTTCTAGAGACTAATGCTTGCTGTACAGACATTATAAAATCTAGAGCAGGGAACTGAGAAAGGTCAGGCTCCGATCCTGGACCGAAGCACACAGTGGGAGTTGGTAATCACCGTTTTCTTTTGACATCACAAGCAGCAAGTCCTGAAATTAGAGTCTTATCCATTGGCGTCACTCTAAGTTTGGTTCTTTTAGGCCTCTATGGAAATTGATACAATTTAGAAACAGCTGATGAAACATTTAAAAACTTTGAATTATTTACGGTTTCCTTTTGAGAGAGATCTCAGTGGTTAGCACTGCAGCCTCACAGCGCCAGGGACCCGCGTTCAATTTCAGCATCGGGCAACTGTCTGTGCGTAGTTTACATATTCTCCCCATGTCTGCATGGGTTTCCTCCGGGTGCTCCGGTTTCCTTCCACAGTCCAAAGATGCGCAGGCTAGGTGGATTGGCCATGCTAAATTGCCCGTAGTGTTCAGGGGTGTGTGGGTTTGGGTGGGATGCTCCAAGGGTCGGTGTGGACTTCTTGGGTCGAAGGACCTGTTTCCACACTATGGACACGTTCCATTCCTTAAATATAGCTAAGAAAAGTTCAGAGGCTGAGGGGGCAAGCTGATAGAAGTACGTAAAATTAAAAGACATGGATAAAATGAATAGTTGGAGCCTTTTTCACAGGCTACAAGTGTAAATAGCAGGGGGCAGAGGTTTAAGGTGAGAGAGGGAAAATTGAGATGTTTGAGGAAGGTTTTTAAAACATGGAGGATGGTAGGGGGCTCGAATCTGCTGCCAGGGTAGGAAGTTACCAATATATCTGCTTCTACGAGGTTATTAGACAGACACAAACAGGCAGGGAACACAAGGATAGGGGGTATGTGCAAGCAGATGTGATTAATTTAGAATAGAATCATGATTGGCACAGACATATTGGGCTAAAGGGCCTGTTTCTGTACTGTACTGTTCTAATCATATGGGGCCCAGGTGAATATTTAACCAGAACCAAAATGACTAGTCTCAAATTTTGATGTTGTCAAAGATCATTTCAGGGGATGCAAGCATCACTAGGTGGGCCAGCATTTGTTGTTCATCCCTAATTATCCCATAGTTGGTGGCAAAGGAGCCACTTTGAACTGCACTACATCAGTGGGTAACCTACAGTGCTGTTGAGGTGCTCCAAGATTTTGATCTGGTGACTGTAGAGGAATGACAAAGTACTGTAAACTCAGGCTTTTGCAGGATTAGAGGGGTACTTGCATATGGACATATACACTACCTGATACTTGTGTGCCTCAAATAATCACTTGTTACTCATCAGCCCAAGCCAGTACATTACCCAGCTCTTGCTGCACATGGACATGGATCACTCCAAAACCCAAGAAATTGGAAATAATACTAAACCAATAATTCAGTGAATATCCCCACTTCTGACCTTATAACGGAGGAAGGTCATTAACGAAAATGTTGGGCCTAAAACACTACGTTAGGGGATTCCTGCTGTAGTGTGCTGGAGCTAAAATTATTAACTTTCAACAAGCACTGGCCCTTGGGCTTGGTGTGACTTCATTACCCCATGCACCCTTTATTCTTAATGTCTTAAATTTTTGCCAAGTCTTCTGGATGCTTATAGCCTGTATTTCAATGTAACTGTCTTGTATCAGTATTTGATGACAGACAAGATAATCAAAAGTTATTGGAAGGAGGCAGGAACTATGGAATTAAGACCATAAACAGTTCAGTCATGGTTTTAGTGAATGGCACAATATGCTTTTAAGGGTGGTCACTTACCTCACCTCTTCCATCCATATTTGAACCATGGCTGTAATGGTGTCAGGAGTCCTGCGGAGCACAAACTGAGGATCAGTGAGCAGGTGACTGCTATGTAAGTGTCACTTGATAGTACTATCGATGATACATTCCATCATTCACCCAATGATCAAGTCAAGTGACAGGGAGGTCATTAGTGGGACCGAATTTGTCCTGTTTTTGTGATATTGCTAATGTAGCAGTTGTAATGGAACAACCTAGGTAGGGACCCAGCATCTTCTGAAGCACAAGCCCTCAGTAAAACAGCCAGGATGCTAATAGGGTTCATATAACCTTTGCTGTATCCAATGCTATTTTGTTTAGTGAACGCTGTGCATAACGCTTCTTTACTTTATTATCTTAGCAGCAAGCTTTGAAATAGACAGCAAATTAAATGCCAATTTTTAAAGTAAAATTAGAGATGAAATATTTAGAATCATTGAATTATAGATTATTTTAATCTGATCTGGTGTAACCAGCTCCAGTGGAGCATTCTCCTTTTCTTTAAACATTTTACATGCATTTTTCACTTCTGCATTCTGATTGGCTAATTTGATTTAAATTGTTTTATTGTTGTCACATGTTGTCAAGTAAAGCAAAAAGTTTTGTTCAGTGAGCGGTATAGGCAGATAACATACAAATCATAGAGTGACTCATTTATGCTGTATTTTAGTGCATAAATCCTAATAACCCTTTATGAAAATCAATTCCCAAATTCTCTTAACTTCCAAAACCGTTGGTTTTGTCTCTTTGTTGTTGATCAGTTGGAAAAGAACCTTTGTCTCAATTCTTTCATAATTTTGAACATATGCACTATTTCTGTAACATTTCAGGGGGAAACATTTCATCACAGATTTACGTTCTCTTGTAACAGAATTTCCTAAAAGTTCATGATTGTAATATCTTTGCTCCCAATTCTAATCATTTGTTTTGCAAGACTGCAATGGCACCTTTATCAAAATGAAGGACATGATTGCACAAATTAGATAATCAGTTTTCTCATGTACAGTGTCTTGATTTCAACTACATGCTACACAACATGGGAAGTAAAAGCAAAAGTCAATCTCAGCCTAGGTTCATATCCAAAAGGTTCAGTTAGACAATGAGGGGAGAAGCACATTTCCCATTGATTTGCTCAGGAAATAATTATTTTTCGGACGGACAGTGGGAAAGAGAGCACTTTTATATTAAGCCAGCTGCTAACCCACTATTGATCACAAACGACAACACAATGTACTTATCCATTTGCTGTTCAGTTACCAACTGTTGGATCTTGGGAAATGTAATACATACAAATGGAAACAAGAGTGATTTTTAATCAATAAATTCAGGCAACGTACAAAAACCCAACTTTTTGAATCATGTTTTCAGAACTGCATCAAAATTAAACTCTAGGCCATATTTGTCAGAATGACTGCTGTTCATTTACGGCTCAGCTTGAGCTTTATATCAACAAGCATAAAGGTAGAATAATGTACAATGTTCAACAAGAAGCACAAAATGTAGAACTTGCCAAACCAAATTTTAAATAGTTCCATTACAAATAATCAATAGAGAAAAGTGCAAAAGTTAACATTTCAAAGTGTATTTAATCTTGTGGAATTTCTTTTCCAATCTCAGTTTAAAAATACAAGAAAACATTGATACCACATAAGGCTTTGCTCCCTTAGTTATCAGTGCCTTTTTTAACAAAGAAAAGAAATAAATAGTTCTTTAAAAAGGAGCTACTTTTGAATTATCACAAAACTAAGAGGAAATAATGCTGTGATGGAAAAATCCCAGAAAAATGACCTGAGGATGACAACTGCACTTTAAAGTGCTTTAAAATGAAGATCTGAACTGCTGCTTGTATAATGCACAGATGGGCAATTATGATCATTAACTGTTTGCATTCTTTCAAGCAACACTGCCTGTACAAGGTCTCTGCATATTACCCATATAAATTTTAGAAGACTGCTTGTTCATAACTTTTTACTTCCTCTTAAGGACTAGGTTTTGTAGGAAACTTTACAGTTAATAAATCAGATTGCAAAAATTAAAAATATTCTCCAATGTACATTTTCCTACTTAGAACAGTAGTTGTATATTTTATTATTACAGGACACAACAGTAACTGTCAACAGATACATCATATCCTTATATAGTGTGATGCACTACTCAGGAATTTGTAATTTGTTTCAATGTGCCTTTATCCACTGGTCATTTACTATCTTAACCCAAGACACAGCTACTATACTCAGGACCGTCAATTAATTCAATAGGAACATTTTCTAGCTTGTTATAATGCACAGATGTCAAAATTGGACAACATTGAAACCTTATTCATTGTGACAATAGGAAAAGGCCCAAATATAAAATTAGGTACAGTGACATCTAATACGATTATTTAATGCTGTCAAGATTTAGGACGATTTGAAATGGCATCTGTTCCGTTTCCACAAGCTGTTATGACTTCCAAATGGGCTTCCAGTTTCATTAATCCTAATTGATCTTTCCTATTAAGGTTTCATTACAATCTTACAAAGTCCAGCCATTAAATTGGTACTCCTAACCAGAAGTCAGTAATCATAAAATTAGTTCCCTAAGTTTTCCAACCTTGATCTTTTTGTCTTACATGCAGAAAGATCTCTTGAAAGCAAGACAAAAATGCTGCTAAAACCAGAGCTCAACAGGCCAAATCACCTTTTATCCAGACTTGACTTTTTATGCAAGTGATCATTTTAGTGTTGTTACAAAAATAGTTCATCTTGTAGATAACACAAGCAATACTGACTTATGCAAAAACACAGTACTGACATGTGCTACCACTCCAAAATGGTCAAATGTAAAGAGCTGGTCTTCAAAATTTATTGGATTGCACGCAGTTTGTCAGACCAATGGGCCTGTTCAAGATGAATGCAAAACTATAAATGACTAACAATCTTCATAAGAAGCTATTAGAAAACAAAATTGTGCTGTGCTAAAATACATTACATACAATTGTATGCTCATGTACCAGAGAATAAATTAAGAGGTGTGCTCTCAGTTTAACTCGTCATGGTGATCATCTTTCCAAAGTAATTTTACAGTGCTCCAAATTTTATGGTCACATTTTGTCCAGAACTAAGCATACAGGAGTAATGATTCCACTATACATGCGCGCGCGCACACACACACACACACGCTCACACACACGAAAGTAATGCTATTCATTAACAGACAAATCAACAAACAGTGACCTTGGTCCTGAATTTGAACTTTGCTGAGGCAAAGAACTTTGCTTCATGAGTTGAACACTAACATTCATCTTTCTTGCACTTCTGCTTGCGATTAATGGTTTTATTTATACAACTTTAAACCTAAAAAAAAAACTCCTTAAAATGATCTCACCTAACTTTCTGAAAAGGTTGACTTTCAACAATTCCCAGATCATGGCATTTAGCCAGTTGCTTGCATTGTTGCCTCATTTTCCAATAATAAATACAAGTTCCACGGCAAGCCAGCACACAGCAATGCCATAGATGCAACAGCAAGTAACGAATTGTCATTATGGATGCTTTGTTATTATTTGCAGAGCGAAGATCATTGAACGGAATTTAAAGCAAAATTATTAAATTTCTAATGGACAATTTAGAAGTAAATCAGCACTCTTTTGCAGCTAACGATCTCCCTGCATTCAACATAAGGCATTTGAACTGAGGGCCTGTTTGCCCAAGAAGTGAATTCTCAGTGTAAATTGAAAAAATTTGCATATCTCCTTCAGACGTATCATTATTGCTTTCCCCCTCCCCCGTTTCTTGTAATGCACAGGATAGGAACACATTTATCATTTTAGTTTTGTGGCAGTTAACTCATTTTTCTTCATTTCTGTAGCATTTTCACAGTTGTAAAGTTAAGGCCATCCATTGATGCTTTCCATTCAGATCAAGGCAGATTTTAATTTTCACAGGTGACTACTGTCTGATTGTTACCCTTTCATTTTCATATTGGAAGCAAACACCAATTAGGAACAGAATGCTTGCAATTTCCTCTATAAATCTGTCTAATTTCACTTTGGATTTTCTTTTGAGTTAAGATGAACAAAATGTTCAGATTTGAAAAGCTCTATCAAGAGCTATTTTAGTGCATTAGGACTAAGCTTTAGCACACTGCTTCTGAGGTAAAAAAACACATTCTGAATAAAATACACTACATCCTTAATGCAATAGTCTTTAAGGAGCTAAGCATTTTGCATGTTTTACTAAGGTGCGTGCTATGCCAAATGCCTTATAAAAGTAGCATTAAAATCTAATGTAGAAAAACTGGGAGTCAAAGTCCAGTGTTTAACTAACAATAAGAGCCTTAACAATCGTAATATGTACAGTCAATATCCTCATTGTATCACAATGGAAGATAATGCACCCAGAAAGAAAAAAAAACAACTTTATTATGCTAGTCAACTTTAAACTTTTTGTTCACCTCTCATTTCTTCAGCACACGTTAAAGAGCAGAGACTTTTCAACGCTGCACCTTTTTTTGGAAGACAACCAGGCATGTACATCAGTTCCACTTAAGCCGTTACAATGAATAGCTTTATACTCTTCAACTGTGCTTAACTAACTTGGGTTTACCACACCTACCCTTAACAGCATTTACAACGGCCAGAAAAGATAAATCGAGTGTTCAGGATGCATGACATTATTAATGTGCAAATTGGCCAGCGTGTTCAAAAGAGAAACCCCATTAAGTTATGAATCTCCAGAACATTCTGGTCAAGTTATGTCACTTTACTGTTTGCCACACGTTCAACGACATCTCCCCTTGGCCTGCCCATTAAGAACTTGCTGGATTTGCACATCAATTGCCAGATAAGAACCCCTTTAAGTGCTCATAATTAACAACCCAAGTACCCTATTGCGATAATTATTAATTCAACATCAGTCAACACCTCTGGCCTCAATTTAAACCGTTGAGCTTCAACCCTGCATGCAGTACCTCCTTACAGATTTAAAGAAACTTTAAAATTTTTTTTTCTCTCATAATCCAATCTTTATTTCCTCACCTGATTGGAGTCTAAATCACATAATCCTTTTCTGTTTTGACACTTCATTTACTAGAACATAAATTTCGCTGATTTAGATACACTGTGGTTTTGTTTTTGACTAAGTCCCACACTTGTGCCCTGTCATTAGTTCACATTTCCAGCAAGATACTGCACAAATTATATTCAAACTGAAGAGTGCAGGAGAAAGTCGAACTGTGCAGGCTGCGGGATGCCCTATTCCAACAAGATTTAGCCCACACAAGTTTTCCGGTTCTCTCCGATTGTGCTGTTAGACTACTGCTCTTTTTGTACTGCACTGGTTTCCGATTCAATGTGGTGAGACCAAAGTTCATGCATTTTGCAGATCTGCACTTCATATCCATTTCTACAATGTATCACAGATTTATTCACACTTCATGACTCTTCAGCGTAGGAGCACATCGTGAACAAGTGCTACTGCTTTTAAATTTGGCGTCCATCTCAAATATGTATACTTGATATTTTGTCTTCTTTGACTTTAAACTGTGCTGAGCGTATAGACCTTACGTGGCACTTGGATTAAGTTGAGATGAACTCTGTACAGTACTGTAAAATTGATTTCCTAGTTTAACTATCAATTGATATGTCAGAATGTCCATTCTCTTGGAAGGAATCCCTAGCAACCTGGAACGCAGAAATGAACCACAATTATTCATTCATCCACATTCATTTTACTTAAAATAAATCTTAAAAGACAGACGTATATGATAATGGCTCAACAAAAGTAGAATGAATAACCCAAGTAACTGAAGTGAAAATCAGCGAGAGACGCTAAACAAGTTTGGAGAACAGCTCTAGGAACAACCGCAAGACTCATTTGTACGTCAGATCCAATTTCCACAGTGATCTCAAAACATTTGTCCAGAGGAAGGCATTAATTTTGTTTCCTACAGTCAACTCAAGCACATTAGTCAACCTATAATTTATAGCAAGGATTACATTATCAGATTACTAAACTTTAGTCTTGTCTATGCAAATATGGGCTTCTAATCTTGGCGCAAAATGTTTTGCAGCTTTTCTGCACTCACATGCAAAAATCTATCGCAGTATGGTTAAAAGTCACATGATATCAATGAGACTGATTTTGAGGTTTGATACCATGCTCTACAAAATTTATTCTTTTCAAAAATAAAACTGCCTGATTCAGACTTCCATCATACTTAAATCACACTAGCATCAGTTTCAGACCTCTACTTACCAACAAACCCCACCTGAGTAACTCAGTGGAAAGCATGAGGAATGGCTTCTGCTGGACTTACCCCCATCTGTATAATGAGGAGGAACGGGAGACGCGAGAAACACAGTGAGGCACTATTACTCCTATTGTTAGCACTGTATTTATTCCTTCTTTACACCAGTTTTATGTTTCAGTACAGGAAAGTTTCTGCAGGAAACTTCGCCACAGGTTCCCATCAACAAGAATCATATTTTTAGCACATCACATGCCTTTTTATACATAATCTCTTAAGCCTTTTACAAGAGTTGTTTCAAATCAGACATTTCACAAAGTATATCAACCTCCCATCAGCTTAATTTGCAGCCTCTTTGAAACAGAGTTATGGATTGAACTCAATAACCAAGTTACTTATTCTTCGAGAACATAAACCATTCCACTTACCTTAATCACTATCCGATTCCATAACAAAGAGCGGTCTACAATTGTCCCGGGTACTGTGCCCTTCTAACGCTTCAATGCTGTTGAAGATCATGAAACATTTCCGACATATGTGTCGTTCATTTTTCACGTTAATTGCATTTGCATGGGAACTGGGGGTCTGACCTGAATCTGTGGCTAACTTCCTTCGTTTTGGCATACTGATATATCGCTCATCTAGGTAGCTTGGAGGCTGTGGTCTGTAGTACTTATGTAATCTGCCATAGCCCTTATGTTCTTCTCTTCCACTACTAATTTTCTGCTCTTGGCTAGAGGATGCCTGCAAAGCTGGATGAACATTACTCTGTTGTGACAGATTGCTGGCATTCTGTGACACGTCCATTGCAGCACCTTTTGAAACACTGTTATTCAACACTGCTGGTGTAGACTCTGAGTTTGAAGCATCTCTTGTAAGACAAGTCTTATCTAAATCAGCAACACCATCACTTGATGTATCACCTGAGTAAAATGGATTTGTAGGGTTTAACTCACTCAAAGTGTCTTTCAGGTTAATGTGCCCATTTATTTGTTTATTATTAATACAACAGTTCTCACTGCCTGATTCAACAGGCAGGGTTTTCTCATCTGATTCGGGAATATGCACAATATCGTTTAATTTGCCATCTCCATTTTGATTTCCACTTTGCTTGCTAACCATATTGTGAAGGTAGGTCTTTGGTTCTGATAACTCTTTTCGTGACTTCCACAACGGAACTAGCAATTCCATAGGATTTTGTTCACCTTTTAAACATTCGTCTTCGCTGGCCTTGTCTCGGTGGCTCAGGACTTTGCTTGTCTGAAAGTTTCTTTTATCATGTTCAGTGAGCCGGATAGGTTTGCCACTTAAATAATGCTGCGCCTCGTGCTCGTAAAGCATATCAAGTTCATCAAACAATTTATCACAGTCATGAAAGCTGCACTGTGCCCGAAAAGCTTCATGACCCTTGGTATGAGTTGCAAGTTCTGAAGCAGATTTAAATGTCTGGCCACAGCCACATTGTAAACAGAAGTACAATTTTGGATACTGATGCCTTTTAAGGTGGTCAATTAAATGCTGGGAATGTGTGAATTTTCTTTGGCAATAACGGCACTTGCCCTTATACCACTTCATTAGGTAATCTTGCACATTTTCATCAGAGGAGTGACATTTCCGTGCATGCTTAGTCAGAAACTGAATCTTACTGAAGACCTTTGAACAACCATGGCCTGGACAAGTCAGGAAACTTTCATGTCCACTCTCATTTTCCAATTTGTCTTTTGAAACAGAACCGTCTTGCGTCTGTTCTTGTCTGCATAGAGCTCCATTATTTTTGTGAGCAGTCGAATTTTGCTTACTAAGAATACAGTTTTGAGTGTTCTTTTCAGTTTGAACAGTTGCTGTATCTGAACCAAATATTTCCTTTGTCACTTGATCAACCACATCATCCAGTTGAGGAGTGTCATCTTTATTAGGATCTTCCTGAACCTCCAAACATTCATTTAGTGCTCCATGCAGATCAGTTGAACATTGTGCCTCATCAGGAACATCAGCAATACTAATTTTGTTATCCTTGTCCCCTGTTAACTTTCTGAATTTACTCTGTTCATCTACACTAGCAGTTTCTGAAGTAACTGGTCTGTTTCCACTATCAAGAACCCCATTAATGTGTGTACAGGTTTCCTGCAAACCATCAGTAACAGTGGCAGATTCATTAGTATTCATCCGAGCAGCAAGTTTTTGCTTTTGAAGTTTTCTTACATGAGTCTTTAAATGTTTAAGCATTTGTCCCCTCAATCTGAATTTTCTTGCACAAATTAGGCAAGAGAAGGCACCTTTTTGTGGATGAACCTGTGCATGGCGTACGATGTGCCCACCAAGAAATTCCTTTTTACATAACATACAGCGATGCATTGAAGCAAGGTGGCCATCTGCTCTGGATGCACCTGGGATTAACTGTGGCATTTTATTATGTTTTTCCTTATTCTTGATTTTTGAATTTCCATTAGAAGACAAGTTATCTCCGTGCTTTGAAACTAGTTTACATCCATGTGCATTAGTTAAGGCTACTTTGTTACGGATTAAAGCAAGACAGCTTTTCTTCAAAATCCGCCAGTCCCAAAATTCTGGATCAAAAGGCCAGGTGGTTTTTAAAACAAGCAGCAGCTCACAGCGAAGGAAACTTGGAACCAAGCTAGTATCTTCAGTGTATAGCTGATCTGGCTGACTGTACAGACTTTCAACAGCATGGAAAGATTCCAAAGTGCACTCGGAGAAAAAAACTGTAATGGTGCAAGCTCTACAGAAATCCAAATCATTTGGCAGCAGATAGGAGAGTGTTTTACACACCAAAGTTTTAGTATTTGGTTCATCTTGGTAATCTATCCGTAGAGCACGTGCACAGAGCTCCACACAGAACTGCAAGCCTTCAGCTCCAACCTATATTTAAATAATATGCATTCAAAATTATTTGATATTTGCATTAAAAACCAAAGAAAAACAAACTGGTTGCAAAAATACATTGTGGCTTTAGACAAAAAGTGACAGCATTAGCAATGTGATTCTTAACTTCCATCTCTGTACAATATGTAGAATAAAGGACCAACGCTAAATAGATTGCAGTAAATAAAAAATTTGGAGAGGGTGCACCAAAAAAAGTAGAACTGAAGTCTTCCCTTAATGCACCCAGTAAAACATTTTTTTTAGAAGTTCATATAGAAGATGTCATTAGCTAGGCCTGCACTTAGTGTCCATCCTTAAGTTAAAACCCCACCAGAGTTGAGTCACACTTAGGCAAAACGGGTAAGGATGACCACTTTCCTTCCCTAAAAGGACATTAGTAAATCAGATGGGTTTTCACAGCAATCAACAATAGTTATATGGTCACCATTGAGCTAGTGTGTTTAAAAATATTCCAGACTTTTTTTTATTTTAAGTCAAATTTCACCTTCTGTCATGGTGGAATTTGAACTCTCATCCCCAGGACTTGAAACTGGCGTTCTGGATTACGAGTCCAGTAACATTACCACTGTCACTGCCTCCCTACTTCTTCACATATAGTCACTGGGAAAATATACACCTGTACAAACAAAAATCTTTAATATATTTCTTTCAAAAAAGTTCAAATGTCCAGAATCTTAAAAAATGGCAAAACTAGAGTAGCATGGATCTTGCAGCTGCTCCTGAGTTGCAGGATTTTCTTGCGCATTTCTTATGGGTATGATATAGCAGGAGTAGAAAATTTTCATTTTTGACCTTTTTTGGAACTTTTATAGTCTAACAGAAACACAAGGTAGTGTTTCTTCCACACACAATCTTCCCCCACCCCGGCAACAACATCTGTGGAAGAGGCCACCACGTGTTTGTCACGTGTCAACCTGGAGAGGGATTTTTCAGTTTGAAACTTATATAGTTTAATAAAAATATACAATAAAAACAAGGAGAGATTGCTTTACAGAGCCTTTGGGAGAGGCCTGTCTACGTGTTTGTTCAATGTCGCTGGACAGAGATTTTTCTGTTTATCAGAAAATTTAAAAGCTGACTGATAGCGGACTAGAGGAGGTGGCTTTTTCCTTGGGTTTCAGTTAAGTGCTTGACTTTTTTTAAAGATTTTAAATTTTTTTTAATATCTTTTTTGCATGCTCATGATTAAAATTTGAGGATATGGAAAGGTACTGTTTTTATAGACAAAGAACTTTTAAGAGCTTTTTTTTTTAGGTTTAATGTCACGGAGGGCATTCAAGAGATAGAATGTCATTTAGAGAGGTGCATGATCAGTCAGATAGATGGGTGATTGTCAGGAAAGGTAAGAAGGTAGTTCAGAAGTCTCCTCTCTCAAACAGATTCCTCTCTCAAACAGATATTATGGGTATAGTTAATGAGGATAGTTAATAATAGTTAATGAGGATAGTTCTCAGAGGAAAATAGAAGGGCAGTCAAAACAAATTTTGTATTAGGTGGTGCTTGCCAAGATTTAAAAGAATTCCTGTCAGGAGTACAGACAGGGGATTCTGTGGTGATAAGGGTAAAGCAAAACTTGACCTCCTCTTGGGAAATAAGGTACAGCAAGTGACTGAATTGATAGTAGGGCAGCGCTTTGGGACTAGTGATCATAATTCTGTTAGTTTTAAAACAGTTATGGAAAAGGATAAGTCTTCCATAAAAGTTAGAAGTTCTAATTGGAGTAAGGCAAATTTTAATGGTATGAGACAAGAACTTTTAAAAGTTGTTTGGAGTAGACTGTTCGCAGGTACAGGACAAGTGACAAGTTGGAGACTTTCAAAACTGTGATAATGAGGGTCCAGAGGCATTAAGTTCCTGTTAAAAGTGAAGAGCAAGACTGGTAAGATTAGTGAACAATAGACGAAGATATTGAGGTTCTAGCCAACAAGAAGGAAGAATCATACATTAGATATAGATAATTGGGATCAAATGAATCTCTTTAAGGAGTACAAAATAGAGTAGAAGCATTCTTAGGAGGGAAATCAGCAGGGCAAAGAGGGGATATGAGATAGCCTTGGCAGATAATGTTCAGGATTATCCAAAGAGATTCTATAAGTACATTAAGAACAAAAGAGCAACTAAAGAGAATAGGACCCCTTTAAGATCAACAAGGTTGTCCTTGTGTTGAACCTCGGGTGATGGGAGAGATACCTAATATTTTGCCTCAGTTTTTGCTGTGGAGAAAGAAATGGAGGCTAGAGAACTTGGAGAAATAAACATTGTTTTGAAAACAGTTCATATTACAGAAGAGGAAGGCTGGAAGACTTAGAAAACATAAAAGGTGGATAAATCTCTGGGACTAGATCATGTGTATTCCAAGATGTTGTGGAAAGTTGGTTTGGAAATTGCAGAGTCCCTAGCAGAAATAGTCGTATCACCTATAACCTGGGTGAAGTCCAGAGGACTGGAGGGTGGCTAATGTTGTGCCTTTATTCACGAAAGGCTTTAAAAGAAGAAGCCCGAGAACTATAGACCTGTGAACCTGCTATCAATCAATGGCGGGTGAGTTGTTGGAGGAGATTCTGAAAGATAGGATTTATATCCATTTGGAGAGGCAAGGGTCAACTAGGGATAGTCAGCATGGCGTTGTGCTCAGAAAATCATGTCTCTCAAACTTGATCGAGCTTTTTGAAGAAGTAACCAAAAAGATTAATGAGGGCAGAGTGGTTGATGTCATTTATATGGACTTTAACAAGGTTCCACATGGTAGACTAATTAGCAAAGTTAGATTACACGGATTCAGGGTGACCTTGCCAATTGGACACAAAATTGGCTTGATGGTCGGAAGTAGAGGAGGGTTGTTTTTCAGACTGAAGACCTGTGACCAGCTGTGACCCACAGGGATCAGTACTGGGTCCACTTTTGTTTGTTATTTATAGAAAATGATTTGGATGAGAATATAGGAGGCACGGTTAGTAACTAGGCAGATGACACCAAGATTGGTGGTATAGTTGAGATCTTGATCAATTAGGTCAATGGGCTGAGGAGTGGCACACAGTTTAATTTGGATAAATGCGAGGTATTGCACTGTGGTAAAACAAACCACGGCAGAGCCCTGAGCAGTGTTGCAGAACAGAGACACCTAGGGGTTCAGGTACCTAATTGTCGTAAATTTGAGCCACAGGTAGACAGGACGGTTAAGAAGGTGTTAGCATACTTGCCTTCATTGCTCAGACCTTTGAGTATAGAAATTGGGACGTCATGTTGAGGTTGTACTGGACATTAGGTGACCTCTTTTGGTACTGTGTCTAATTCTGGTCACTCTGCTCTTGGAAGGTTATTATTAAGTGGGGCGGATTCAGAAAAGATTTACCAGAATATTGCCAAGAATGAAGGGTTTGGTTATAAGGAGAGGCTGGAACTTGTCACTGGAACATAGGAGGTTGAGTGGCGACCTTGTAGAGGTTTATAAAAATCATGTGTCATAGATAAGGTGAATAGCTAGGGTCTTTTCCCTAGGGTGGGGGAGTTCAAAACTAGAGGGCATATTTTTGAGGTGACAGAAGGAAGTTTTAAACAGGAGGGGAAATTTTCTTTGAATGCTGTGATTTATGTTTGGAATGAACTGCCAAAGGAAGTGGTGGATGCAGGTACAGTCCAAATATATTTGGGTAAGTACATAAACAGGAACGGTTTGGAGGGATATAGGCCAAACGCAGGTCAGTGGGGACTAGTTGGACCGAAGGATCTGTTTCCGTGCTGTACGATCTGAAGTACTGATCGGTACCTCTAAACAAAATGACATGATGCCACAACTCTGTAACTAGTTGGTTCTTCAAGGAAAAACACCAAAGGTCTGAAGCATGAACAATTAAATTTTCCGGAGGAGGTAACAAAATAAGGTTGAGTAAAACATTTAAAGAGTATAGGCCTGCAAGTAAATAGTAATTAATGTAAAAAGGGGCTGAAGTTGCAACATCTCAGGACATAAAAAGACAAATTCTCTGTGCTATTCACAAACAAGTACAACAATGGGAAGACAATGGCCGAGTATTATCGCTAGACTATTAATTCAGAAATTCAACTAATGTTCTGGCGACCCAGGTTCAAATCCCACCACTGCAGATGGTAGAATTTGATTTAACTAGAAAATATTTGGAACTAGGAATCTACTGATGACCATGAAACCATTGCCGATTGTTGGAAAAATCCATCTGACTCACTAATTTCCTTCAGGGAAGGAAATCTGCCACCGTCACCTGGCCTGGCCTACATTTGACACCAGAACCACAGCAATGTGGTTCACTCTCAACTGCTCTCTGAAATGGCATAGAAAGTTACTCACATGTATCAATCGCTACAAAGTCTCAACAAAAAAAAAAACTGTACAAATCCCCTGGTATTGACCTAGGCACCAGAAAAAAAACAATGGCAGAAACATTCTCCTCACTACCACCTTCTCAAAGGCAAGTATGGATGGACAGTAAATGCTGACCAGCTAACAATGCCCACGTCCCACAAGCGAATAAAGAAAAAGACTTTGCTACCTCTTGTATTGATAAACCAAACCAAGATTTCTAAGCCACTTGACAGATTTGTGGGAATAAATGGGTCATTTCTTTCCATCTGTTTTGCCATTCAATGGGATCACTGCTGATTTGCACCTGAAGTCCATAATACCCTTGATTAAGCAAAGCTCATTAACCTGATTTACAATTAACAATTGAGCGATCACCTGGCATTTGCAGAAGCAGCTCTAAACTTTTAACATCATTTGCGTTTTCTAATATTATTCCTTAAAGGCCTGGATCTAATTTGCTAGATTATTCTCCAAATCCCAGACTCCCTAATCAAATAGAAATTGTTAATTTCTAATTGTCCTATCAACTGTACTTGATAAATCACACAATCCCAAATCCCAGGAAACAATCTCAGTTGACAGCTCTTGTAGCACAATGGTAGTTTCCCCTTCTTTAAGCCAAGAAGCTCAAGTTCAAGTCTCACATGGTCCAGATGTGTATCTCACTGAACAGGTCAATTCAAAATATCTACAATCCAAGTTGTGTGATATCTCTTCTTAATTTAACCCCTGCACTGCAGGTACCAGTCTGGTAAATCTACACTGCCAAGGCTAACCTATCCTTCCTCAGGTGTGGTTAATCTAGGGCTTTGTATAATTGCAGCTCAATCACTACATTCTTTTCATTCTAGTCCTCCCAATAGAAAGCCCAATAATCCATCTGCCTGATTATTTTCTATAACAGCCCACAGCATTTTAATGATCAATGCACAGCAGCAAGTTGCTTACCTCATTCTGAATGGCCCTAATAAAGAGGAAGATATGATTCACATTTCTGGATGTTAGTAAAAGATGACGACATTTCTCTAAAAAGTGTTGCTTGGATGAATCAAGTTGCAGCTGCAGTTTGCTCCACACCAGTATCAACTCCCTGTATAAAATTAAAAGCTTACAGTAACAGGTTAAAATTGGAGTTATCCTTACAACCACTGGATGATAGTTAGATGCTTCTGCCCAATTAACAATGTGCCACGTAGTAGTTTCTAGTCCGGTTCACCCAAATAGCTATTGCGCTGAACAATTTACAGAAGTTCTTCTCTCGTCCCATTTATGCAAGCCACCCAAAACAAAAGCAATGTCTCCAGCTCAGTTCAATGTAATCTGGCAAGAAAGCGGATTAAATCTTAAACACATTTTCAAAATTCATTAATCTTATATTTAGCCGTACAGCTAGCACCATACACATTTAAAGTGAATGTTACTAATATTTTGCAAAGAAATACAATTTGGAAACACTACACTACAGTGTTTTTACAAATAGTCCAATCAGTGATTCCATTGATATGTTGCGAGGTCTTGCACCTTGGAAAAAAAGAATACAGGCATGGACTATTTTCTGAACGGTGAGAAAATTCAAAGCCGAAATACAAAGGGATCTGGGAGTGCTAGTACAGGATTCTCTCAAGGTTAACTTGCAGGTTGAGTCCGTGATTAAGAAAGCGAATGGAATGTTGTCATTTATCTCAAGAGGGTTGGAATATAAAAGCGGCGATGTGCTTCTGAGACTTTATAAAGCTCTAGTTAGGCCCCTTTTAGAATACTGTGTCCAATTTTGGGCCCCACACCTCAGGAAGGACATACTAGCACTGGAGCGTGTCCAGCGGAGATTCACACGGATGATCACTGGAATGGTAGGCCTAACATGCGATGAACGGCTGAGGATCCTGGGAATGTATTCATTACAGTTTAGAAGGTTGCGGGGAGATCTAATAGAAACTTACAAGATAATGCATGGCTTAGAAACGGTGGACGGTGGGAAGCTGTTTCCGTTAGGTGGGGATACTAGGACCCGTGGGCACAGCCTTAGAATTAGAGAGGGTCAATTTAGAACGGAAATGAGGAGACATTTCTTCAGCCAGAGAGCGGTGGGCCTGTGGAATTCATTGCCACGGAGCGCAGTGGAAGCCGGGACGTTGAATATCTTCAAGGCAGAGATTGATAAATTCTTGATCTCGCAAGGAATCAAGGGCTACGGGGAGAGTGCAGGTAAGTGGAGTTGAAATGCCCATCAGCCATGATTAAATGGCAGAGTGGACTCGATGGGTCGAATGGCCTTACTTCCACTCCTATGTCTTATGGTATCATAAGTACTATTTGAGCAGTCAGGATGAGGAAAACAAGGTGGATTAAAAAGGGAAAAATGAGAGACTGAAGCATCGAAAGAAACTGGATCCATAAAGTGTCTTCACTTTGTCAATAAATTGTCACAATTTTTGCTAACAACCTGTACAATTAAATATTCCCACAAGTTTAAAAAAAAAACTTATGTATTGGAAGAAGTAGGCCATTTGACCCATCAGGATCACAAATCATTACACAGTGCAGGAAGAGACAATTCAATCCATCACATCTGCAACATGAGCATTATGACTTGCCATTCACCAGCCTTATCTTGTATCCTTACACATTATTTCTATTTAAATATTCGTCTAATGCTCTCCTGAACGCCTCAAATCTGCTTCCATTGCACTTCCAGGCAGTGCATTTCAGCCTCAAACTACTTGTGAAAAAGCAGGTCTTACTTCAGATTTGCTAGATTCAAGAGTCATTTTAAATGCGTCCTCTTGTTCTCAATCCAGTTTCTGCTCATCTTCTTTATCTAGATATCTTATGGTTTTGAAAACTTAAGATTTCCTCTTATCTTCTCTCCAAGGAGAACAGTTCCAACCTCCCTAAATACCATAAGACATAAGAGCAGAAATTAGGCCATTTGGCCCATCGAGTCTGCTCCGCCATTCAATCATGGCTGATAAATTCCTCAACCTCATTCTCCTGCTTTCTCCCCGTAACCCTTGATAATCAAGAACCTATCTCAGTCTTAAATGTACTCAATGACCTGGTCGCCACAGCCTTCTGTGGCAGTGAATTACTGCTCTGTCTGAAGAAGTTTCTCTTTATCTCCGTTCTAAGAGGTCTTCCCTTTAAGTGTCCTCAAGTCCTAGTCTCTCCTCCAAATGAAAACATCTGCCCAATATCCACTCCGTCCAGGCCATTCAGTATTCTGCAAGTTTCAATTAGATCCCCGCCATCCTTCTAAACTCCAATGAGTATAGTCCCACAGTCCTCAAAATATTCTTCATGTTAAGCTTTCCATTCCTGAGCCCATTCTTGTGAACCTCCTCTGAACCTGGTCCAGGGCTAGTACATCCTTTCTGAGATAGGAGGCCCAAAACTGCATACAATACTTCAATTGTGGCCTGACCAGAGCCTTATAAAGCCTGAAGTAGCTTCAAAACAGGTTTCTCATCCCGGCACCATTTTTCTAAATCTTTTCTGTACTCTCTCCACTACATACAAATCCTTGCAACATATGGCATCTAGAACAATATACAACACTCCAGTTGAGACTGAACACTTGTTTTGTACAAGATCATCATAGTCCTATGCATGTTTTTGTTTTCCATGTTTCTACTAATAACGTCCAGGATACTGTATGCTTTATTAGCTGTTCTGTCTACTTGTCCTTTTGACTTCAATGATCTACGCACATACATTTGCAAGTCCCTCTGCTCCTTTATGCCTTATTCTGTATTGTCTGCCAACATTTTTAATACCAAAATGCATCACCTAAAATCATCTTGTTGAATTTCACCCACTACTCCATCAACCTATGTCTATGTTGTTTTCAAAGTCTACACTGTCCTTCTCACAGAGTTATAATTATTCCAAGTTTCATATCATCTGCAAACTGTCCCTGTACACCAAAACCTGGATCATTTATACATCAGGAAAAGATAGGATTCCAATTCAGATGTCTGTGGTACTCTACTACAAGGCTGCCCCCAGTCTGAAAAGTATTCATTGACGGCTCATTTCCTATTTCTCAGCCACTTTTATACCCACATTATCCTGTCCTTTTTAATCGACGAGCTTGTCTCAAGTCTAAGGCATGGCACTGTATTAAACCCCTTCTGGAAGTCATATATATGATATCAACTGCATTACCCTCATCAAACAGCTCCAACAAGTTAAGTAACCCACTATTTTCCCTTTAGGAAAAGCCAGCATAGGTTTCTAATCAACCCATCTTTTTACATGTGATTATTATCACAAAAAAATGTTCCTAGAAGCTTCATCAGTGATATTAAACTGATGGATCTGTAATTGCTGAACTGTTTTTGAATGAGAGCGTAAGTCTACAATTCTCTAGCCTCCTTGATATTTCCACTCCCCTGGTTTAAGGAAAACAAATTTTATTTCAGTGCCCCTGCAACTTCTACTAACTCTTCAACAACCTTGGATGCATCTCACCCAGTTCTAGTCAGCTTTAGGTAATGACAGCCTAACAAACACTCCCTCATCTAGTAATAAGTTTCCTCCTGTGTCACAGTGGCTTGGGTAGCATCCACGTTCTTGGCAAATTATTTCTTCATTTTACAGCTCAGTCATGCCTCTTGCTTTCATTTACAAATCATCATTTTGGTCTCTAATCAGCCCTAATCCTCCTAAAAACACCTTTTTACTATTGATGTGCTCTTACAACTTTGGCATACTGTTTTATGTTGGACATCAGTCCCTTCACATAGCCTCCCTTTGCATCTCTAATTTGCTTTTCCACCTCCCCTCAAAACTTTGTGTTCCTCTTGGCACTCCATTACATTTTCTCTCAAACCTGTCATAAGCACACTTTTTCTATATTTGAATTTCAATCTCCCATTAAAGCTAGGGAGGTCTGGATTGGTTTGTCCTTTCACTTTTGAGAACTCGACCCAAACCATCTCTCCTATTTGAGAGTAGTCCATTGTTCAGCGACAACTTTTCCCACCAATCTTTTGTTCCAGTCTATCTGGCCCAGCTCCACTCTTGCCCCAGAGTAGATTGCCCTTTATTAGTTATTCTTAGTCTGGATTGCTTATTTTTCTTGTCGTCAGCCTAAACCTTAGGACACAATGATCACTGCCTCCAAAATATCCTCCTACTGAAACCTGGAAATTGACTGGACCAAGTAGATCAAGAACACTTTTTCTAGTCAAGCCGGACACATACAGCTGCAGAAATGTTTCACGAACATAATCATGAACATTTATCCCTCTCCATCCTTTGCTTTTAAAATACTATTCCAATCTACATTCTGCAATCTTTTCTGAGCACCTTGCACCAAGGAATATTTAACATAGAAAAACAAAGTAGGAAGAGTGGGCCATTCAAGATTTACAACTTGAGAGTTTCTCAGTTCACCGAATGCAAACTGCCAAAATGCTTGGCATCCTTGGGCAACGCAAGGGGCTGAATTGCAATTAACGAGCCCAATGTATTCTACGCTCACTTTGAATACAAGGTCAGTGAAATGAGAGTGATCCCACGGAAAGAGACTGGCCTGGATGGAATCCCTGGCCATTAAGTAAGATCCTGAGCAGACCAGCTGGCAGGAGTATTCACAGATATCTTTAACCCCTCCATGCTAACATCTGAAGTCCGCACCTGCTTCATGAAGACCACTATCATCCCGGTACCAGGGAGGCAACATATCATTCTAGAGCCTCGTTTGTGGCCACAGAAATGCCTGTTTATTCCCTTTACAACTATATCTATCGTATTCTCATTTTTTACTTCTCCCCTGTGCAGCAGAAAGAACCGTGGTGCACAAATTTGGCTACTGTTGCTTTCCCCACCGAGACGCAATATCCTTCAACACGAAACTTACAAAACAAAAATTCATCTTGTCTGTCTTACATGGGCAATCTCCTTTTTTGTAAGAAAAGCAACGACCATTAGCTCTAGATTAATCCACAAGAACCAAACTTCTCTCAGCACCATTCTGTGTGGTACACCACTCATTACATCTTGCCGACCAGAAAGACAGCCATTCATACTTTCTGGTCCCTGATAACTAGCTAATCTTCTACCAATTACAATATGTTGTCCCTACATCATGGGCCTTTACCTTCCACTGTAAGCACTGATTTGATAGCTTACCAAACTTCTTCAGCAAATTGAAGTACAGCACATCTACTGGTCATCCTTTATTGACAGTGTGTGTTACTTGAAACACCCATATATTTGAAAACTTACTGATTGATTTTAAAAGTCCTACACCAGAAATTCAATGCTTATAAACCATGAAACTAAGACTATGAATTGAAAGGGCCAAATCTGTACGCTTTTCAGCATATTTCTTCACTAAAGAAAATCACCTGTGTTCTAAATTATTTTTACAGCAAATGAACACTGGAATTTTTAAAATGGAACCCCGTATTAATTATAACATTTCTCAAGTAATTTCAAGAAAATTAATGCACTTTTTGGTTTGTTTAACTTATTCAGGTTTGTACTGCAAGGGCAAATGGAGGATGCACATTCTGCCAATTTAATAGGAATGTCAATGCATATCTGCTTATTACCTGGTAGTGTATTTCCAAGTATTATTCACACAGCACCAATAATTTTACCCTCTAAACGAATGCCCACAATCTCAAGCAATAAAATATTTACCTAGTACAATACATGTCTCCATTTCGTAGCTGCTGAGTAAGGAATGCCACACACAAAATCCAAGCTAATTCCACCTGCCCTTCTGAATCCAATCTACAAATAACATCAAGAGCTTCCTGGCAGTCAATTCTGGCAATCTGACATGGGAAAAGAAGAGGAAGAAAGTCAAAGAACATTTTTAATCGATCAATACTTCATGACATCATTAAGATCCAAGAGAAATATATCATTGTCAGTGACAGGTAGGTCTTTCCTTTGAACACAAAAAACAGTTTGTGCTCCTGTTCTACTTCTTTTCAGGATCACTTTTACTGATGCCAGTTTACAACTTCCTGAATTATTAAAATTTATAGTCATTGTGGATTATAAACTAGGGTTCTCTGGATTACTAGTCCAACAACATAATCATGTCACCACCACCTCCACACATAGTATATAAAAGATAAATGGAAAAGTAGGCATATCCACACATGGTATGCTATTTTAGAATGCCTTGGTCATCAGACTGAGACTGAGCTCAGGAGGGATTTCTTCTCTCAGAGGATGCATTGTCTTTGGAACTCCTTGTCACAAACAGCTGTGGAGGGCAAGTTCCTTGTGTATATTTAAGACTGAGATAGATAAGTTCTTTATCAGTAGGGGAATCAATGGTAATGGGGAAAGGACAGCAAAGTGGAAGTCATAAGTGTCAGATCAGCCACGATCCTACTGAAAAGCAGAGCAGATTTGAGGGTCCAAATGGCCTACTCCTGTTCTTATTTCTTATGGTCTTATACAACATTTGGAACCATCCATATTAATGTGCTCATCATATTTAAACAAGGAACTCATACATTGGCATTGGTGTTAAAAACACTAAAATGCCCATTAGAAAAAGCATTGTCCATGCCCAACAAGAAAACATAAAATTTTATGCACTTAGGTCCAAAAGAGATTGCTTAGTGGAGAAGAGGCATAGATGAAGTGAAATTTAAATGATACATTGGACCAGAGAGTCAATAACGGGAAAATACTAATGGAAATTAAATTTTAAACAAAGGCAAATATACTTTTACAGAATAGGTAATAAATGCTGCATAAAGTACACAAAGAAAGACAGGAGGGCAAAGAGACGGCATGCGTTCAAAATGTAGATGAACGCTAACCCAAATTTTGCAAACATTGGTAATATGAAAAATTATTGTATGTTACAAATGCAGCAAATGTGTTATCTGAAATAATAAAAGAATTCGGGAAATACTCAACAGTTTAGGCAGCATCTACAGAAACAGAAGCAGAGTTGTTGTTTCAAGCCAAGCACTGGGAAAAGTTAGAGGTGATGCAATAGCTATTAACAACTGAAAGGGAAATGTGGGAGAAGCACAAGGGAATATTTTCAATGGGGCTGTAAGGAGGAGAGATTAAAATGAAGTGGTAACAGGTCACAGGAAGAGGTAACGAGTCAAATGAAACAGAAATGTTGTGCCTAAAGGCAGTCAGAATGATAGAACTGAGAAAAATAAAATTTAAACCAAAACAGCAAATAGGGGATCATAAATTACAATCTGAAATGCTTAATAAGATGTGGTAGTAGCAGCAAACCACTCAACCCATTGAATCTGCTCCACCATTCAACGAGACAATGGATGATCTGATAATCCTTTGCAAAGCTGTAAAACGCCCAGCTGAAAGATGCGGTGTTATTTTTTGACCTTCATTAGGACACTGCTGAAGGTAGGTCAGAAAGATCATACTGGGATCCAAATAGAGAATTAAAATGACAGACAACTGAATACTTGGGCTCGTACTTATGAGTGAATGGAGGCATTTCAGAGAATTGTGGGAGTTCAGAAATGCATTAAGTAGATGCAACAGGAACAGAGAACCTAGGAGAAGAGAACTGAAATTTTCCAGAAAGAAGGGTGAGAAAGTCTAGTCAAGGCAGTTGTGGGAGCACACAGGTTTATAGTAAATATTTCCAGGGATACCAACAAGTAGAAAAAAGGGAAGAGTCAGATATAGGCCATAAAGAGATGACAGAAAGGCAAAATAAGGGAATAAAATGGTTTAAATTTTGCAAGTCAAGGGAATGAGGAAGAAACTACAATACACCATTAGTACCTCTGGGGAAAAATGGGGCTGTAGAACTGTAACAATGAACATTCCATATATTCCATAAAATGCCATGCATAGTCAAGATCATGCAAGTACCCATAACAAGAGTTTTCATTCAAAGGAAATCGGTGGAGTTAAAAGCGAATTGTTTAACACGAGAACAAGTTCAGACGAACTGAGAAGGCTGGTGGTTATAGGGGATTCATCCAACCATGATTTGAGAAAGCAGCAGAAAGCACTCAAATGCTCTTCTGGGATGCAGATACGGAGACTGTAAATGTCCGTGCTGAAGAGGAAACTTTAATTGATAGATGGCATTATAAAAATAAATTTATTTTCACATTACTTATTGCTATATAAAAATGTACATTAGGGTACTTAAAATAAATTATTTTACCTACTTGCTCAATGCTACATAAGATGTGCAGATTAGGTGCATTGGCTGTGCTAGATTGTCTGCAGTATCCAGGGATGTGTAGGTATTACATGGATAGGATAGGGGGCTGAGTTAGTGTGGGTCAGTGCAGATTCAACGGGCCAAGTGGCTTCTTTCCACACTGTAGGGATTCTATAAGTCTAAGTCTACTGGAGTACTTCAAAATCTGACGACAGTTTTAATTTTTTTAACCAAATGAAGCACATCATGCAACCTTACCTCCTGCAACAGGACTTCTTCTGGTGATGAGCGGCATAGCCAAGTTAAAAATAAGTGGAGAAAGTACTTGTTTGTGCCGGTTTGTGGATGGTTTACACAGTATTTGGTCAACGTGATTGCTTCTCCAACATGCTTATACTTCATCAAGTATTTCACTCTATATTCAAAGAACACTGGAGATTCTGATCCCAAGTATTCATTTACTGTGTAAAAACAGGAAATTAACAGGAAGACATCATGAAATAAGGTTTGCTGCTGAAGTACATTTTTATAATCTTAAATTAATCCATTTCTGTAAATAGCAAAATTAGGTACGATCATACGAGTCTAAAACTATTAAGCAGTCTAATTACCAGACATTAGAACTGCTGATACAGGAAAACAGATGATTCTACTTGCAAATTTATCAGTTTTATTTTCATTGTAAATTGAGATGGTCAACCTTTCTTGGAAAAAGAAACAGTCCTTCAGATTATACACTGGATTTATTTTCTTCTGCATCTTTTAAAAATAAGGTCACATAATGAAGTCTAGTACATTTTCTTAGCGATCCCACCTCCACGTACTTTGTCCTCATCTGCCAAAGTTAGTAGATGAAGCACAACTTAAGAAGTTAATTACTACTCTATACAGAATGAAACTGAAGAGCAGAAGAGTAGGAATGCTTAGGTGAGGTCATCTTTGCCTCTTTAGTAAAACCATACACTTACAAGCAGGCTTGTAACTTCAATTTTTGTTTCAGTTCACTTAATAATTGGTGCTAATTTCTCTAATCGTTCTTTCTGTAATACCATGCATTCAGCATTAACCCATATTGAAGAAATATAGATTCCAAAATGTACTGCTCTGTTTAGCTTACATTGCACTGTTAGGAAGTGTTTAACTACTAGCATAAACGTGCAAGTGAACAAGCTGAACATTTTAAAAAGAATATTTGAGTCGAACACCAAAAAAGAACCTCTAATTGTATATACACAAACTATAATACCAACAGCCATTGCTTAATTAAATTTAAGCTGTGCAATTTAAGTACCAGCATATCAAATTGATATTAATTGATGCAAATACACATCTGAATCAATATATGATTTGCATGGACTATGCCCAAGTACTAAACAGGTTTGTAATTAAAACAATGTGGTTGACTAGGTAATTCCCTTCGCTGCTTTAATCACAACTGCTTAGATGATCAAGGGAATTCCAATCTCCTTGCGCTGGTTGTTTTTCCAAATTTTCAGCTAGCACGTTGGTGATGTCAAGGTGAAACATCACAGGTAAACAAATTTCTGGCAGAGCTTTGTATTTTATTAATTTTTAAAACATGACTGAATAAATTTAATGATCCATTGGCAGTCCAATAAGTATAACCTTAGCTTAAAAAAAACTCAAGGTTCAATTCTATTACGCAAACTAGTTGAGCTCAGCTAGGGCTATGGTAATATTGCCACAATCTACTCCATGCCTTGAGACTGCTAGGATGAATGGCAGAAAATAATCAGCTAGGATTTTTGCTTCAATTCAAGGGCTTTTGCTAGCAAATGCAAGGAGATCAAATAAAAGCAGAATTTGCCTTATTGTAATTACCTATATTGCTCATTAGGCCCACTAAATCTCCACATCTAGTTTCACACATGAAGATTGATGGAAGGTACTGGCAAGACTATACAGATCCAGACTGTATTCCAGAATAAAGGAAAAATTGATGGTATTTTAAGACTTTACCACTATTCCGTGCACACAAAATACTTATCCAGTCACCACTCCAGTTCTCAGTATGTTCTTTAAAAATAAACCATCTATTCTCAACAGTTTGTGTAAAAAATTATTTATTCAATTGCCCCACCTTGCGTTTTGAACTGATCAAGACTGGATGGAAAACAAACAAACAAATCTGCTCACCTAACTATAACTGGCCTTTTGAGAACTCCAATCCTTGAATAACCACATTCATTTTGCTAAATATCTGAAGAATCACACAACATGCCATCCATCCATCCATTAGTTTGCTCTTGATGTTTAAATCCTAATTTTGCTTTAACGAAATATTTTGGGTTTTCCAATGTCTATTGTTATGACTTGTGTGGGGAGTAATTGGGCATGATTACCAAGGGATGTCCAGCCAATAGACTAAACAGTTACTTACTCAATTTCGGAGGCCACCATACTCTAAGCATCAGCTTATTACAACCTACCATACCTGATACTAATGCATAATGATCGATCTTCCCCAGATTCTGAACAGAGTTGCCTACCAAAATAGTGATTCAAGGTTTCTCTGATTAGATTTCCTGCTAAGTTTCTGTACTTATATCCTTCCTTGCACAGGTAGAACTTCAATTTCCTGAATTTCTTTTTGTCAAGGCTTCAAGCTGTTCACACAACAAAATAACAGCAAGTGACAATAGATTTGATAAATTTTCCTTTCCATTGCATATTTCAGTAACCCACATTGGACACATTACAGTCCCACTCAAATTTGTTTTAGATGAATTTTCAGTAGTGCAAAACAAACTGTTACTCAATAAGAATAAATGCAAAATTACATTGTGCTGCCTTTCTATTACCATCTCTCGTTGTTAGTTTTGAGACTCTCCAATTTAATGCAATGACTATTGATAGATAATGACAGGCAGCAACAATAACAATCAATAGATTTTTGATTTTAAGAGAGAGTAACTTGTTACATTTAACATTATTCCAACATTTATCAACTTTGAGCAATCAAATTATCACAAACTAATAAAACAAAATCCAAAGCTGTATCCCAGGATATTAAAGGGAGCAGTTACAGAGATACTGGATCCACCAACAGTCATGTTCCAGGAATCCTCAGATTCTGGAAAATTCCTAGAGGATTGGAAAAATACCTACGTAGGATCTTTATTTTAAAAAGGGAAGGAGGCAAAAATCTAGTAATTAAATCAGTCATCAGGAAACAGTTAAGAGACTGCAATAAAAGATATAATAGTGGACCACTTAGAAATACAGAGCAGGTATGCCTTAAAAATCATGCCTGACAAAGTTACCAGATTTCTCGGTGATAACAAACAGGATAGAAGAGGAAGCATTATGTGTTACATTTGGATTTTCAGAAAGTATTTGATAAGTTAACAGACATCAGGTATCTTGATAACAGCCCATGGTGCTGGAGGTGGTATATCAGTATGGGTAGAGGATTGGCTAACTAATAGAAGACAGAGTAGGGATAAGGGGTATTTTTTCAGGATGGCAACTTGTAACTCGTGGAGTGCCACAAGGATCAGTGTTGGGGCCACAATTATTTACAAGGTATATTTATGATTTGGATAAGGAAAGTGAACGTACCTTAGTTTAGTTTGCGGATGACAAAAATAGGTGGAAAGGCAAGTGGTGAGGATGTCACATTGTCTACAGTAGGATGTAGACAGGTTAAATGAGTGGGCAAAAACTTAGCAGATGGCATATAACGTGGGGAATGAGGGGTTATGCACTTTGGCAGGAAGAATAGAAGAGCTTACTGTTATTAATTGGAGAAAGACTACAGAAAGCTATAGAGCAGAGGGATTGAAGAATCAGAAAAAGCTAGCATCCAAGTTCAGTGGGTAATAGGGAAGGTAAATGGAATGTGGGCCTTTATTTCAAAGGGAGTGAAGTATAAAATTAGGGAGGGTTTGCTAAAATTACACAAGATACTAGTCAGACCAGAGCTGGAATACTGAACAGGTTTGAGCTCGAGAGGCAGTTCAAAGAAGGTTAACTAGACTGATACCAGGAATGGAGGGACTATTGTACAAGGTGAGCCTGAGTAGATTGGGCCTGGACTTATTGGAATAATGAAGAATCAGAGGTGATCCTAATGAAAGATACAAGGTTCTTGGAGGACTTGACAAGGTTGATGCGGAAAGATTGTTTGCCATTCTAGGATCAGAGAGTATAAAGTCAGATTAAGGGGTTGTACATTTAAGACAGAGATGAGGAGGAATTTCTTCTCTGAGGGTTGTGAATCTTAAATTTCTTTACTGCAAAGACTGGAGACTGGATCGTTGAGTATTTTCAAGAGCAAGGTAGACAGATTTTTAATCAGTGAGGAAATCAATAGTTATGGGGAAAAGACAGGAAAGTGGGTTGAGAATTATCAGATCAACTATGATCTCATTGAATGCCGTAGCAGACTCGATGAGCTGAATGGCCTTTATGGACTTACAATATGGATGAAATAAAAGGAATTTGAACAAAGGACAACCATTGTGACATTTTTCAAAACAATTTAAATTTGATCTACCGGTTTTAAAAAGTAAAACAAGATTAGCTCTGATAGCGAGAGACGTCACCCGCCGAGCGTCCTGATCAGTTAGTATGTTAGCTTGTTTTAACAGGCAAACCATTTTGATCAGTATTTTTCTTTTAAAATGGCATGAAGACACACTAAGTTCAACAGAATAAAAACATATGGACATACGAATTAGGAGCAAGAATAATGTTTACAGACTGATTTCCATATGTTGAATTAGGCAGCAAAACTGACAAATTTACAAAGACGATTCTGTAACTCTGTAGTTCAGTGCCAACGTTAGTTTCCACTTTTCCATTCAGAAGTCTGAATCCTCTCTAAGGAAACCCAGGCAGAAATGCATCTGTGACAAACAGGCAGGCAATTGGAAGTTATGATCCCCACCCAAGTTGGCTGCCTGGACCTGCTAATTTGGCCAGGCCCAGAAACAAACCCCAAAGAAGGTCTTCTGACTTATCCACCACTCCGCACCAGGTACCCAAAGAACAAGCAAAGGTTTTTCAAGGAAACTTAACAGGGGTGCAACCAGCCACAACATATACATGGTTCACAATCTCCACAACATGTAGAATAAATAGTTGAGCTAGGAAACCATGAACTACCTTAACTTATAACTGTACACCATTGCTGCGATCAACACCCTCCATCCAAAGTCCCTGATGGAAAGCTGGAGGACTCTCACGCAGACATTCCTCCAATCGGGACCTGCACCACCCAGTAGGATAGGGGTATCCAGGCAGTGAATAAAGATAGATAAGTGGATGCTGTGCAGAAGCCCATACAAGGAAACTCCTCCATGCCACAGAAAGGACACGAAGAACATAAATTGCGGGCGCACACTCCTTAGAAAAGTTCTGCAACCTGGGGCTGATGAGCGATTTCACAGGTAATTTTAAGCCTAAATTCCTTATTCCGGATACTTAGAGGGAATTGTTTCTGTCAATAAATTTTTATAAGCTCCTGTTAGAGATATTATGACACATCAGAAGTACAGATTCAAACCCCTCCTGCTTCACAGGTGTTATGACCCAACCTTCTGGTTCAGAGTAGTGACATTACCACTACACCACAAGAGCCTAGTTTTTGAAGAATTATTTTTAACCAATCTCTATGGACACATTATTACACATCACTGGGTTAAATGGGACTTGAACTTGGAACTTACTGCCCCAGAGGAAGGAACACCATCACTGTACCGCAAGAGCCCCAAGAACCCAGCTCTTAGCTTTTAAAGCAACTTGTTCAGGAATGTAATGACATTATTAAATGGTAAAAAGTTGCAGCATGCTGCTATGCAGTGGGACCTGGGTGTCCTTGTGCACGAATCACAGAAGGTTGGTCTGCAGGTACAACAAGTAATTCGGAAGGCAAATAGAATTTTGTCCTTCATTGCTAAAGGGATTGAGTTTAAAAGCAGAGAGGTTATGTTGCAGCTGTACAAGGTGCTGGTGAGGCCACACCTGGAGTACTGTGTGCCGTTTTGGTCTCCTTACTTGAAAAAGGATGTACTGGCACTGGAGGGGGTGCAGAGGAGGTTCACTAGGTTGATTCTGGAGTTGAGGGGGTTGGCTTATGAGGAGAGACTGAGTAGATTGGGATTATATTCATTGGAATTCAGAAGATTGAGGGGGGATCTTATAGAAACATTTAAAATTATGAAGGGAATAGATAAGATAGAAGTAGAGAGGATGTTCCCACTGGCAGGTGAAGCTAGGACAAGAGGGCATAGCCTCAAGACTAGAGGGAGCAGATTTAGGACTGAATTGAGGAGGAACTTCTTCACCCAGAGGGCTGTTAATCTATGGAATTCCTTGCCCAGTGAAGTAGTTGACGCTACTTCAGTAAAAGTTTTTAAAGCTAAGGTAGCTTTTTTTGAACAATAAAGGAATTAAGGGATACAGTGAGAGCGCCAGTAAGTGGATCTGAGTCCACAAAAAGATCAGCCATGATCTTATCAAATGGCGGAGCAGGCTCGAAGGGCCGGACGGCCTACTCCTGCTCCCAGTTAGTATGTTCTTATGTTCTCTGGAGCAGGTGGCATTTGGATTATTAAGTCCAAAGAGCATCAATTGTTCTCCATCAACCTCAGGCTTGTCCTGGTTTACCTTTGAAAGGGACCTGCATTTCTAGCTCCGATACTCAGCTCCTGTGCTCTATCATTCAACAAGAACATGTCTGACATGATCGCCCCAAAGAGCCTACCCTCAATAATCTTTCAAACCCTTATCAAGAATCTATCTCTGCCGTCAAAGGCTCTTTTTTTCCCTCAAAAGGCAGCGCAAACAAAGTCCAAAGATTTATGACCCTCAGGAAAACAAAAATCAATCTTAAATGGCTGGTTCCCTATTTTTAAAATGACTCACGGGCTCTGGGTCACCCCACAAAAAATCTTTCAAGATGCAAATGGTCATGAGTTCAACAGGAAATATTTCAAGCTTTCAAAGTAAGTGCTAGAAATACTCAGATAGTGGGAACTGCAGATGCTGGAGAATCTGAGATAACAAGGTGTAGAGCTGGATGAACACAGCAGGCCAAGCAGCA
>JAHRHZ010000061.1:7547829-7559616 GCA_024137785.1 Ginglymostoma cirratum | reverse complement strand
TAGGCCCGAAACATCAGCCTTCCTGCTCCTCTGCTGCTTGGCCTGCTGTGTTCATCCAGCTCTTACACCTTGTTATGCTAGAAATACTCAGAAGGTCAGGAAACATTGAATTTCTCTCTCCAAAAACAGTGCCAGAACTTCAGTATTTCAAGCACTTTTATTTTGTTTCTGACTTCCAGTATTTGCAGTACTTTCCTTTTCACAAATCAGGAAAACTTGCAGTTCTGGCCAAATGGAGTCACGGGTTGAGCAATAAGAGACTTTTACTGGCTCAGATTAACCTACTGGCAGAGCAGCATTTGCACTGTATCATACTTTGCTGGTACATCATGGTACAACTTGTTCACTTTATCATCCCCTGGAACTTTTACCTTTAAATAATTATGCATGTAGTCAAGTTATTACTCTGGTCTAAGTTTAGAAAGGGGATTAGTTAACTCAGTTGAATGAGTGGCTGGTTTGCGATGCCAACAGTGCAAATTCAATCCTGTGCCAGCTAAGATTACCTTGAAAGAATTTCCATTTCAGCTTCTCCCCTTGCTTGAGGCATGGTGACACCCTCAGGTTAAACTAATACCAGTTGTCTCTCTCAATGGTCTGGTGAGACGATGGCACCTTTACCAAAGCTTCCAGAAAATTTTCATTCAAAGTTTAACATTCAACCCCAAAACTAGCAGAGCAGAACAGAACAGAAGAGGGGCAGCTGCTAAAGCATTAACAGTGTGCATTAATGAGTGCATCCAAATTCTTTAAAATTACAGGAACAGCAGACAGGGAAAATGCTATATGAAATAATACTACTGTAGTTCAACATTCTGCCAAAGTCCATCCTTGAATAAGGTCAAGCCTAAAATTCAAGTATTAGCAATGCCACGAGCACTTGTTTAAACATTTCCAATGAGATTTCAGGGAAATAAAAATGTTATTAATCTGCTCCATACGTACCTAATTCCTGAGTTACTAACTCTTGGTTAAGGATAGACACCAGTATTGGATTTTGCCATGGGCCTCCATTTCTACTCAACCTGATTAGTACATCAAATTCTGCATTTAAGTCATTTTGCAAAACATTGTGACATTCCTGTAGAGAAAATGTAAATTAGAAATTTGAAAACAGGGTCATAAATACAATGTTTTAAAATAAGACTTATGACAAGAACAAGCGACAAAGCAAGCATACTGTAACATAACTTTCCTTTTAATCATTTATACTTACTATGTTGAAACTAATTTATGTAATTAAAGTTTCCAGGATATTAATAAAAACAGAAAATATTACCTGAATGGTTTTTAAAAATTCTTCCCAGAACCCTTTAGATGAATCATCTTCAATGCAATATAGCAATACTTCAAAGCAGCTCCTATAAACAATGCAGTAAAGTTGAAAGCAGTATCAGTACAAATGTTCCAGATCTTTGGAGACAACATAACTATTGCAGTTCTTGGTCTCCAAACAAATGCTTCAAAACCTTAAGTATAAAAATTACCAGCCAGAAGCTAAGCCACAAAAATCAGCAAAATTTTGATAACAGTTGATGCTGGAAATACTCTGGAAGTCAGACAGTATCTATGAAGAAGGAAACAGAGTTAAACGTTTCATGTCAAAGACTTTTGCCAGCTGCCGAATTACTGTAAATTTCTAGCTAACAGTTTGGTGTGATAGTGGGGTCCGGTCTGTTTTTTCTATTTAATGTTAAAGGTGAGCCAATTCTAGAGGGGATCTGGAGCTCTCAGTCGTTTAACCAAAAGTAAGTATACTTTCAGCTGAGCCAAGTTAATAATTAAGTAATGAAATAATACTGCATAATAAGCGAAGGTTTGATTGCTCCTTCACCCATTTCTGAGTGTCGAGACCGCCACTGATCTGACAAAATGTTTTTGACGACTCAAGAAAAGTACTGTGGATACTGGAGATCAAAAATATAAAGTGCTGGAGACGCTCAGTAAGTCTGACAGCATCCGTGGAGGGAGAAAGAGAGAATCAAAATTAACTTCAATATGACTGCTCAGAAAAGATTTTCCTATTTAGCATATGAAAAAAGGTTCAAGTGTTATAGTACTGCAATACACTGCAAATGGTTTTTAATATCAATGCAAAAATCTGAACTTATTAGAGAATCCAGGTTTATCAAAACAAGGCAGGATCTCATATGGATTGCTACTCAAGAGTCGACACAGTCGAGCTAATAGTGCTGTGTAGCGATGTGCGTAATGATAATCAGAGGGTGACAAGAGAGGACAGAGTACAAACACAGAAGTACACCAATAAATAAGGTCAGAGGCAAGGAAAGAGACAATATTCAAGGCTCTTAATCTTCATGCACGCAGCAATCATAACAAGGTGGGTCAAATGACATTCATTCTGCCATAATAATTACAATTCTGTGAAGATGGATAAATTGATAGCAGAATACACAAAACAGTTCTGATAACCATTTCAGAGACAAGATTGCAAAATGACAACAGCCAGGCTCTGAATATTCGGGGTTGTTTGACATTCCAGAAGGATGGGGGGAGGAAAAGGAAAATAAGGTGGAATAGCTCTCCTAATAAAGGATGAGATTGATGTTCTCATGCTGCCTAATCTAGGCAAGCAAGACCATGACATATCAGAAATTCACATTCAATTTAAGGTCAAGAATGTTGATCTGAAGCAAGAAATTTAAACTTAAAAGTAACTAATGCAGCATCTTGAAGGAAAAGCTGGCTAATGTGGACTGGGAAAATGTTTAAAGATAAGATGGTAGAAAAGCAGTGGCAGACATTTACGGAGATATCTCAAATCTTTCAGCAAAGATATATTCCGTTGAGAAAAAAAGATCTTATGAGAACAATTTATCGTCTGAGGGTAACAGAAAAACTTATGAATGTTGTCAGAAGAGATGTACAATGCAGCCAGAGACTGATGAAACCTCAGAAATCAGCAAAGGATGACCAAGAAAAGGGAGAAATTACATCAGCATGAGAGAAAACGGTCTGAAAAATTAGAAAATGTTTAAATACGTAAGAAAGAAAGGAGCAGCTAAAACAAGTATTAGCTCCACAGAAATCAGTCTAAGTAGCACACCTCTGGGTTAAGCGTTCTGTATCTATCTTTACAGCGCAACACAGAAAATACATCAAGAATAGGAGAAACGTCAAATAATCTCTGGCAATAGAGAAAAAGTGTTAAGAAAATAAATGGAACTAAAAGCTAGCAAGTGTCCTGGACTCGTTGGTCTCCATCCTAGGAAGAAGGTGGTGCCGAATAGTGGATACATTAGCTGCCATCTTCCAATACTGCCTAGATTCTGGAAAAGGTCCATTAAACTGGAATTGTGCAAATGTAATATCTGAATTCAAGAGGAAGACAAAAAGCAAGAAAGTATACGGTAGATAGCAAAACTGCAGATGCTGGAGTCAGAGACAACACAGTGTGAAGCTGGAGGAACACAGCAGGCCAGGCAGCAGAGAAGCAGGAAAGTTGACATTTTGGGTCAGGACCCTTCTGCAGAAACGTCCCTGGACACTGTAGTTAGTCTCACACCTGCTACTGGAGAAAATATCGAGAAATGAGGGGGTAGTAGTTGGATTGTTAGAAAATCAGGCAGTCAAAACATTTTTGTAATAGGTAAATTGTATTTGACAAAACTAAATTCCTTTGAGAATGTAATAAAAGGATGGATAATGGGGTACCAGGGGGTTTGTTTTTAAGACTTCCAAAAGGTATTCAATACAATACCAGACAAAAAGGTTACCATACAATAAAGAGCTTATGGTGTTAGAGGTGATGGCTTAGCATATATAAAGGATTGACTAACTAATGGGAAACAGAATCATTACAAAAGGTCAGTTTTCAGATTGCTGGTTACAGTTTGCTAGGAGTACCACAACAAGCAGCAGAGGCTCAAATAATTAATCTACAATAACGTGGGCAAAAATGTGGCAGATGGAAAACAATGCGGGGAAATGCAAGGTTGTCCACTATCTCAGGAAGAACAGAAAATCAGGATACTGTTTAAATGGCAAGATACTGCAGAATCCTGCAGTAAAGAGGGATTCTCGCATCCTTACTTACGAATTACAAAATAGAAGGAAAGTTGGCACAGTATGCGTTCAGCAAGGTCAACAGTATGTTGGATTTGTATTGCAAGTTGGAACATAATCACAATTACTACAGCACAGGAGTTGTTCATTTGCAGTATGATCTACTGCCAGACCCCTGCTTTTCAACCATATCCGTGGGCACCATATTTATTCAGATAATTGTCCAATGCCCTCCCGAATGCCTCAATTGAACCTGCCTGCACTATATTTCCAGGCAGTCCATTCCAAACCTTAACTACTCAGTGTGAAAGAGTTTTTCTCACATCACCCTTGCTTAATTTGCAAATCACATTAAGTCTATGCCCTTTCATCCCTTTTTCTGTTACAAGAGGGAACAGGTTCTTCCAATCTACTCTATCCAGCCTGCTGACCATTTTGTAAACCCCTATCAAATTGTTCTCAGCTGCCTTCTCTCAAGAGGACAATAGTCACAGCTTCTTCAAGCTATCCTCGTAACTGAAGTTTCTCATACAAGATGGTTTCAGGAATGAGTACTTGGTACATGACAGACCATATTTGTATGTAGCCTTCTCATGATCCCATGATGTGCACAGGGTCTGGGAGACAAAGAATTCAACTGCGGGTAACATACACATGAAAGAGATAGGAAAAGGCAATAATGCAGGCCAGCAATATGGTTAATAATATCTGGGATGTTTACAGGGAGACAGAGCACACAAACATAAGAGGGAATCCATAAACACACCCATCATCTGTGACAGGACGGACGAATACATAACACACACAGCCATAACCTGATCATTAAGAGGAATTTTTCCTCTTAATGATCAGAGTTGGCTGAAATTGACTAGAAAATAGGTTAAAGGATAAGATGATAGGTAAGCCGGAACAGACATTTAAGGAGTGTTTCACAGTTCTAAATACAGCTCCATTCTATTGAGGAAGAACAACTCTGGGAAGCATGACCATCCATGATAAATTGAGACAATTAAGAATGACATCAAATTGGAAGAGTATATAATGTGAAGATTAGCGATGCACCAGAATTTTGGGAAAATATTATAAACCAAATAAAAATAACCAAAGGAATGAAATGGGAGAAAACAAATTGAGAAAAAGACAGTAACATCTCCTATAAGTATATAACAGCTAAGGTGGCCCCTTGGGTTGGGAAATTAATAACGGAGCCAAGAACAAGGCAGAGACCAATTAACTAATTTTACCCATCTTCAGGGTAAGAGAAACTGAAAAAAAAAAAATCAAGGGGGGGGGGGGGGGGGGAAGAGTAAGAGCGAGGAACTTGAAACAGTTAATTCTTGCTCGAAGAATTTTAGGACTAAAAATTGACAACCCTGAACCTGATGGCTTGCATCTTAAAGTCTTAATAACAAGTTGCTACAGAGATAGTAGACATACTGAAGAATCTATATGGGGTGATTTCAATCAAAGGTAAACTGCAAACCTTTTCTAGACAAGAAGGACATAGACAGCAGGAAACTATGGCCTGGTTGGCCTAACGTCTGTCATCAGAAAAATGCTAAAATCCATTATGAAGAAATTAGCAGCAAAATGATTAAAAACTTGCAACGCAATCAGAGTTGGCATGGTTCAAGTAAATGGTTTGACAAGGTTATTACAATGCTCCAAGGTTGTATTGAGCAGGAAGCAAAAAGGGAAACCAATAACGCAGTGTATTTAGATTCCCAAAAGGCATTTGATAGTGCGCCATAAAAAAAATTTCCTGCAAAAGAAAAATGCTCTTAGAATCATGGGTAATACATTAACAGAGAGAGAGACTGGTCTAAAATCAAATCAAGATAAATGGGTCATTTTCAGAATGCAAACTGTAACGAATGAAGTGACAGACGAATCAGTTCTGGGGCCTCAACTACTTACAAGCTACATTGATACCTTGAAGGGAAAGTGCATTACCACATTTGCTGTCAATTCTAGGATAGGTAGGAAACCAAGATATGGAGGTGATGCAAGCTAGCTAAAGTTTGTGGAAAGGTTACAGATCATAGCCAGAAATCTGACAGATGGGATTAAGAAGGAAAAAAATTGTGAAACTATCACTTCACTAGCAAAGAAAAAGAAAAATCTTATTTAAATAGAGAGACTTCAGAAAGCTACCATACAGATGGAGATAGGTGTCCTCAAATACGAAATCATGAAAGGTTTGGTTTACTTACCCATGTTTGATCTAATGCTATAAGCTACACAGTACACGTGCATTAGAAAACAGTTCAAAATATAAGCACATGTACGAAAATACAGAGTAAAGGCTCGCTTTGCTGAAGCTTTCCTTATAAGGCATGCTGCTTCATACCAGGAACCCGATGAGTGAACCTCCTCACAAGCGCTGCCAAAGCCAAGTATATCCTTTTCAATTAATGATAAAGCAAACAGTACTCTGGGTGCAACATCTCCAATGCCTGGAAAGTGACTTGCAAGACTTCCTTACTTTTATACTTCTTCACCCTTGTAACAAAGGCCAATATTCTCTCTGCCTTACCAAATACTGGATGTATGTGACTGTGAAACAATTAACGTCTTCCTACCTTTTTTAAAAAAAGATAATAAAATGGATTCTTAAAAAATTACTTACAATGCCAGACGGCTCAAGACGTATTGGATGTGTTCACATTCTGGAGCAAGAAAGGGTCTAGCTTTGGTAAAACAGCAAATAGCACTTTTAAGCACATGAACTAGTGGCAAAGGTACCTGCCATCTCCCAGCATACCATTCAGTTACCTGTTTGAGGAAGAGAAGACTGTAGGTTAAATATTGTTGCAAGACCCTAAACTAATAGTTTCAACACTTGTTATTTCACCAAATAAAAGTTCCTTGATGTTTCTGCATCAAAATCTAAACTTTAAATACAGTTGTCTTGTACATAAAATCTGAAGTTGACCCTTCATAAATGATACCATTCAGTTCTGCTTATAAGGAGCAACCAAGCTTTGGTGAACTACTCCAGAATGCAGAGTAAAATCTAGGAGATATACAAATTCAAGGGGTGTTACATGATAATATCATGAAGTACTTGGTGCTTCATCCCTGACAGCCCCTTGACCTGGCATCAGAATTAAACTGCCATCAGGATAGAGAAAAACATGGCAGAGAGATCACTACATCAATCAAGATGTGGCGGCAGGATAGAAAGCGGTCGGACTCTGTGCCTGCATGCTACCGCTCACCTGGCCAGCCATATTTTTCGTTTTTCTTCATTTCTTAATTTCTGTTGTGTATCAAAGTTCACCTTTTCCTCTTTACTGTGACTGTGATGGTGGAAGGCAGTAGCGAGGACCTGCTACGGCAGTGGCAGTGTGGTGGATCTGAACGTCCGCTCCTCGTGGCCATAGCGGCTACAGTTTTATCAAAGGCTTCATTGTCGGTGGGTCTGGTCCGTTCCTCCTGTCAACGGTTTCAGTGGTAGCTTTAGCGGTGGCGGATGGTGGTTCCCGTTCATTTCTCACGGCTATAGCCATGGCTTCAGGCAGCGACAGAAGTGGTGACAGTTTCAGTGTTAGTGACTTGGTGGGTCCAGTCTGTCCTTCCCTTCTTTCTATGGCAGTGATTTCAGTGTCAGCTTCAGCAGCGTGGTGGGTCGTCTAGAAATCCTCATAGGTGGCTGCAGCAGCAGCAGCACGATCCTGTAGCCAGTCCAGAAATCCAGATTGTCATGGAGGGAGCAAAAGATGAACTTTGTCCCAACTTTGTCTCAATTATTTCTTTTTATAATGTCTGTAATTAAGATGGCAAATTCTGGCAACTTACGAACATCTTACTGTATTTTCGTAAATACAAGTGACAATAAAACGCTATTCTATTCCTCGTTGACAGATTTTTGCAAAGTCAGCAAAACGTTATTTAACCACTGTGTCAACCAGTGGTGCCGTTACTCTGACGGTTTTCAGAAAATAGCAATTACTGCTAGATGACACCTTGCTATTTAATGTGTTGTTTCAGTAGTTTGAATTGCAGCAAAATTATTAATTATTAAGGTGAGGCCATTTTAAATCCTTAAGATATATGATTTCCTTAAATAATGTTTTGTTTATGTGAGTTTGACAGCTAATGATTCTGACTTGTGAACTGTCAATTGAGCAAAAGTATACCAACCTAAAACAAAAACTTAGGTGATCAAAAACAGTTAATTAGATGATTTTTTTCCAACTCAGCAGCATGTAAACACACTTCAGTTATTTAAATGAAAATAAGTCCCCCAAATTGTTGAAAACATGCTGACAATAATGTCCTTTGTAACAGGTTGTCACATGATTGCAGACAAGCAACAAACTTCCTCTAAAAAAAACACTAACTTTGGTTTATTTATTTCTTACTTATTCGTAATTATCACATCAAATGATTGGGATGCAACCCACCCAAGTTCCGTACCTGTTCTACTTCAAACAATCACAATTTATCCCCATCCCAATGTTGAATAGCATAGACGTGTTTATTAAACATAAAGTTGTAATCCTGAAGTGTGCTTGCTCCAATGACTGTATATACCCACAATTTACACAATCTACCCATAATTCAAATGGGAATTCTACAGGATAACAATCAAGTTCAAAAAAAGTTGAACTGGGATTCTATCGCCAAGTAAACAAGTGCCTTTAAAAGTACTTTACAGTAACAAAGAAAAGATTTATGTGGAAGAATATTTTTAAGCCAAATTTTAATCATCTTTATTTTGACTCAAGATAATCTTGTCACTGCATATCTTAAACTAGGAATAGGCATTTTAAAAAGCTGTAATATCAGCTGGTGGCATTGTATGATGTTATCTTCTCACGTCACCTTTGCAGTTCACTTTATTGCCTTGATTCTCAAAAAAAAGTAGCATCTTACATAACATGCATCTCTAAATGGATTTGACAGCATTGTAAAGTCAGAAATGAGGGAAATTGAAACAGTCCAGCCTATTAGATGCAGAGATGAACTAAAAACATCCAGCCCTGTCCAAAGCAAGCAATCTTCTGGTGAAGCTAACATCCCAAAACCTGAAAGAAATGTAGATGTGAAGGTAAGGCCTTAACAGCCCATAGGGCTGCTCTCCCATTAGAGACAGATTACTGGCGTTGGTTTGACCTGAGGGGCACCACGCTTCAAGTGTAGAGAGAGGTTGAGCTGGACAGTTCTTCATGGTAACCTCAGCAAGGGCAAGAATTGAACCAATGCTGCTGACGTCATGCTGCATCACAAACCAGCTATCCAGCCAACTGAGCAAATTTTTTGCAATAAAAGGCAAACATTCCATTTGCTTTCCCAATTACCCACTGAACTTGGATGCCAGCTTTGAGATTGATGGACATCTACATTCTCCTGTCTGCAGTCTTCTACTGTCATTGGCTACTTAGGTAATAGTCAGATTCTTCCTGCCAAAGTACATAATCTCACATTTTCCCACATTATATTCCTTCCGCCAAAGTTTTGCACACTCACTTAACCCACATCTCTCTGCTGACTCGGCTGTCATCATCACCACTTGACTTCCCAATGATTTTTGTGTCATCCAGAATCCTGGCTACCATAAATTCACTTTCCTCATCCAAACCATAACCATAAATTGCAAATAAATGTGGGCCCAGTAATGAACCCTCTGGCACTCCACTGGTTATAGGTCGCCATCCTGAAAATACCCCCTTATCCAAACTCGTCTGAGTTAGCCAACCCCCTACCCACGCTAATAGAAAACCTCCAACTCCATAGGCTTTAAACAAGTAGCCGGATGTGTTATCAAACCCCTTCTGAAAATCCAAATGTATTATATTTAGTGCTTTACCCTTATCTAGTGCCTTTCTCAAAGGATTCTCGTGCATTTGTCAGGCATGACTGCCCCTTCATGAAGCCATGCTGACTTTGCTTGATCATATGTAAATCTAAACGTTCTATTAGATGTTTTATAATAGGGTCTAAAGTTTTCCAATAACAGATGTGAAGCTATCTGGCCTATAGTATCTTTTTGCCTCCTTCCATTTTTAACCAATGGCGCTATTGATGGCAGTATTCGAATCCTCAGGGATTTTTTTTCCAGAATTTAAGTATTCTTGGAAGATTACTACCAGTGCATCCACTATCTCTGTAGCTACTTCCATTAATACCCAAGGAAGCATTCCATCAGGTCAAATGGATTTCAGTCTTTTGCCCCATTAGTTTCCCTTGCACTTTTTCAACTAGTGATATTTATTATACTTACTTCCTCCGCTCAGTTCTGAAGGAGTGTCACTGGACTTGAAACATTAATTCTGCTTTCTCTCCACAGATATTGCCAGACCTGCTGAGGTTTTCCAGCAATTTCTGTTTCTATTTCTGAGTTCTAGCATCCACAGTTTTTATTTAAGTAGGTAACTGCTGACAGCTAGAAAATAAGAGTTAACATGGCATTGCCAAAGGGAAACTGTGAATGAAGCTTTACAAATAGATGTGAGAGATGCGACTCCAGACCTGACAATATGGTTGACTTTTAACTGCCCTCAAAATGGCCAATACAAGTCACTCAGTTCAAGGGGCACTTAAGCATGGTAATTTAGTAATAAACGCTGACTAAAACCAGCAACAGCCACCTTCCATGAACAAATGAAAATAGTAAATTTGGATTTCCACTTCAAGAACAGAAAAGTAGGCTACTGTTCAAATTGACAGACACTTGAGAATGCTTCAGTACAGAGGAATCTGAATGCCCTTGTACAAGAATCACCAAGTTTGCAAACAGGTACACAGCAAATATTTTGTAAGGTAAATGCAATGTTAGTCTTTATTGCAAAAAGGCAAAATACAAATATTTTATGTTGGCACTGACGAGACTGCACCCAGAGTACTCTGTACAGTTTTAGTCTTCTTACTTAGGAAGGAAGTACTTGTATCGGAAGCAGTACAGACAAAGCTGACTCTGTTGACTCCTGCCATGAAGGGGTTAACATATAAAGAATTGTTTAAGCTATACTCATGAGAGTTTAGAAGAATGAGATACGACCATAATCAAATGCAAAAGATTTGGGGATTTCTGACAAGATTGGGGAGAGGACGTTTTCTGTCACGAGGGAGTCTAAAACCAGGAGACACCGAGTTCCAAAAGTGTCTCATTTGAGATGGAGATTAGAAGAGTCATTAGTTTTGGAATCGTCTTCCCCAGAGAGCAATGGAGGTTGTATCATTCAGAGATAGTAAGAACTACTGCTGCTGGAGTCAGAGATAACAGTGTGGAGCTGGAGGAACACAGCAGGTCAGACAGCGTCAGAGCAGCAGGAAAGGTGACGTTTCGGGTCAGGACCCTTCTTCAGAAATGGGAGAGGGGGAAGGGAGTTTTGAAATAAAGAGAGAGAGAAGGGGTGGGGATGGGAAAGATGGGTGGGATGGTGAACAGGTGAGTGCAGATAAGCAGTGGTGGGGATTGGTCAGTGAGGTGGGAGGAGTGGATAGGTGGGAGATGGACAGGTTGTCTCAGGTCAAGGAGGCAGGGATGAGAGGGAGGGTTAGTCACGGGACGAGGCCGGGGGTGGGGAGATTTTGAAACTAGTCAAGTCCACATTGAGACCATTGGGTTGTAGGCTCCCAAGGCGGAATATGAAGTGCTGCTTCTCCAGTTTCCGGGTGGCGTTATTGTGACACTGGGAGGAAGCCCAGGATAGGAGGGGCAGTTAAAAATGGTTCGCAACCGGAAGGTGCTGTCATTTGCTGTGAACAGAGCGCAGGTGCTCTACAAGGCTGTCTCCAAGCCTCCGCATGGTC
>JAHRHZ010000061.1:7534113-7547729 GCA_024137785.1 Ginglymostoma cirratum | reverse complement strand
TGTAGGGTGTAGCACTTCCTGTGGTTGCAGAGAAAGTTGCCAGGGGTGGTGGGGCTAGTGGGGAGCGTGCAGCAAACGAGGGGGTCACGGAGAGCACGGTCCCTACAGAAGGCAGATAGAGGTGTGGAGGAAAATATAGCCACGGTTGTGGGGTCAGATTGCAGGTGGAGAATGATACGTTGAATCCAGAGGTTAGTGGGGTGATACATGAGGACCAGGGGGATTCGGTGTGGCGGGGAGGGTATGTGAGGGCTGAGGTGTGGGAAATGCAAGAAATGCGGTCGAAAGCGTTTTCATTTTGTTGCAGGGAGGGGAGTTGCGAGGTTGTACCATTGACGATATTCAAGGCTCACATGGACAGAATTTGACCAACAAGATAGTCAACGTTTATGGGAGGCAGCAGTAAAGTGGAGCTAGGGCCACAATCAGATCTGTCATGAGTTTGTTGAATGGCAGAGAAACCTTGCAGGTACAAATCCTGTGGCTGTTCCTTATAATTGTATTTCGTTTGTTCAGTTATTCAGTTGACAATGTTTCCTCAAACATGATTAAACAGGTCTGTTCCTCAAACGCTTTGTAATTAATAGAATAGTATTTGCAATTCAAAAAACACTTCACTCAATCTAGAGTGCTTTGGAAAACAATAACCAAAGTTATCATTCCTTTCCCCATTTCCTTCATGATTGGTGTCAAAACAATCGATTATAGAGGCTAATTTATCTTAGGTCCAATTACTTTGATGCCTTTCTTTAAATAAAAAGAACTTTCAATCAAACAATTTACTCCACTTGACATTTTTCAGGCTTCTGTGCCTTTTTTGTCTTTTTTTTACCTCAGCCAAACAAGAAGACATTATTAATTTAACAAATCTGTCATTTCCTTGTGGCCCATTATAGTGTCAACTGCTCCTGTCATTAACAGGCCTGCATTACTGCTCACTCTTGACATATTTTGCCAAATTTTCGCCATAAGTTTTCTTTACACTGCTTTTTGCTTCTTATCTGTATACTTTGTCTTGTTTATCGGGCTCTCCTGTCAGCCTTGTTTCTACTAAGTGTTTCCCCTTACCTGTTGGACAATTAAGTTCTATAGTTTGTGTTTCCCTACGAACAGGAGGTTTCCCTTCCCATCCTGCTGTTGGGACACACTTGATTTCTTGTCTCTTATGTGACTGCATTCTCCAAATATTTCTCGCTCTGTCAAAGTGCCTTATTTTCTAACTCCAACAACTCCAAACAAAAGTGGCTCAAGAAATAGATAATTCCTGAATTGTGTTCATGAAATGCACACTTTCCACATTTGTGCTGTTCAAGTTTGTATTATCTATTCTACACTTATTTGCTGTACAGCAAATGGATGTAAGTTGATTTATATTTGTTAGTTTATTATGAATATTTGAGAAAAATTTAATATTTGCTAATACGAAGGAGCTGGTTAGATTTCTGCACTGTTCCGCTATTGATTTTGATGGTTTTAAAAGTTTTGTTCTTACATTTTTCTGTCACGTGCTGCCATGAAGGTCATACCTTCTCAATCTGACTCTCAGGCATGGTGACCCTCAGGTCAAACCACCACCAGTCTTCCCTTTCTGATAGAGCAGCTTTATGGTCTTCTGGGAAGATGGTAGCTTTACCTTTTACTACTTTATTTAATTCACGTATTCTTCAGTATAAAGAGACTTGGAATGATCACAGCAAATTATAATAGATGAATGCAACTTAAAATTGCAAATCAATTAAAGTTTACAACTGAAGCCGGAAAAGACCATTCATTACGTCCCACAGAAACTAGCAGGATAGAGAATCTCAATTAAGGCAAGGCTACAATAAACCAACTTTCTACTCTACTTACTACAGATGAGCTTTACAGACATTGGTGATGCATGCAATATCCCTAGACTATCACACACCTTTGAGCAGTCCTCCAATCGATAGTTCAGTGATCTAGCTCTCTACTATAATCAACACATCAATTTGTTTCAGAAACAAGACCTAGTACAACACCAGCACTGTATAGGTAGCTCCACGATTTATTTCTGACTTCTGGCATTGAGTATACAGAAGTTATTTGCAACTTAAGTGACTTTTTTAGAAAACTAATTTGCACAACAAGCTCAGCAACTCATTATATCCAAGTTGCTCTGAAAGTAAAATAATGTTGCCATGCAAAACTCAATTTTGCGAGCTTAATTAAAGCAGTGTGATAGCAAATCTTCCATTTGATATCATAAGAAATCCAAGAAAGCTAAACTAAGTATATTTATACAGTGTTTTAAACACTATGAAATGTTGCAAGGTGCTACACAGGAGGGTAGTAAAGCAAAATTTGACACACAGCAATCAAAGAGATATTAGGCTAGGTTACCAAAAACTTTGTAAAAGATTTAAGTAGGAGTAGAAGATAAAAAAAGACATTAATATGTCAGGCTGTTCTAGAGCCTCGGTAACAGAAGGCAGTGTCACCAGTAGTGGAGCAATGAAAAACAGAGTTGCTCAAGAGGTCAGTATTGGAAGAGTGCCACTTCAGAAGACTGCATGCTGGACAAGATTACAGAGAGTAAAAGGAGAAGTCATGGAGGAATTTGAAAGCAAGGATAAGAATTTTAAGATCAAGTTGTTTAACTGAGAACCAGTGTGGGTCACTGAGCTTGGGTAATGGGTCAACCAGGACTTGCCACAGTTAGGACAAGAGTGTTTCAGATGATCTTAAGTTTACAGTAGTAGAACCTAATTAGGCATGACCCTGTCAGCCTCCAGGTAAAAGGACATTAATGAGGGTTCCGGCCACACAGGAGATTAGGCAGATATAGGTGATGTCATACAGGCAGAAATAGACAGTCTATGTAATGGCACAGATATATTGACAGCATATCAAACTAAGGTTGTGAACAGTCGGTTTTGGCCTCAAACAGTCGCCAGTGTGGGGAAAGGAATCAACGTCTGGGGAATATGAGATAACGAGGTGTAGAGCTGGATGAACACAGCAGGCCAAGCAGCAGAGCAGGAAAGCTGGGGAACAGTTTGCCTGCAGGGCCTAACGACAATGGCTTCAGTCCTTCAAATATTTAAAGTGATAAAATATTATTTCTTCCGGTACTGAATGTCAGAAAAGCAATTTAAGAATTCCAACTGTGGAAAGATGAAGAGAGGGGATGAGATAGATAGATAGATCTGGGCGTCATCAGCATATGAGTACCTACAATATTACAGCTACCTACAGTAGCTGTAATGACCATTTCAATCAATAAATCTTGCTAAACTTTTGAAGTACAACACCCTTCATCAACATAGAAATAATAAATGCAGCAACTGAAATGTATTTGAAACAACTGGAATCATACAAAAGTCCTGTGCAGTTGCACATTATATACATTATCAAAAGATAAAAGGTACTGCAGATGCTGGAGAATCCGAGATAACAAGCATGGGGCTGGATGAACACAGCAGGTCAAGCAGCATCATAGGAGCAGGAAAATTTGACGTTTCGGGCATAAACCCTTCATCAGAAAACTGCTTTCTGGAACACTCAATCTGAACAGGTTTATCTTACAATCTTCTATCTGTCCTCAAAAGCCTGAAAAGCTACCCTTCTTAATTTTTATCCCACAATATATATATCTAAACATTGACAGGAAGAGACACCTTTCGAGCATATGATTAATAAGCTGAATATCTAAACTGTGCAGCAAATACTGTAAAACTTTGAGGGAGAAAGGTATATATCCAGGTTCACATCAGGACATAAACAAAACAGTAAATGTCTTATGAAATAGTCAATTATTCTCAAATTACATTTTTTCCCTCCAGATTAATCAGGAGAGTTGAAGAAAAGGAAGCCAGTTTCTTATCCACATTGAAAACATCAAAGCCCTTTGTAATTACCAGATATTAAAATTACTACAACATCGAAAATTATTTACACTGCACACCCGAGTCACATCTTTGTCAAAAAAAACTTTACGTCATAAAGATTGAACAGCAACGTTGATGCATTTTGACAGTTAAATACAGGCCGGGGTGGGGGCAGCGAACTTTTCACTAAACCGAAATAAAATTGTCAAAGCCCCACAGCCATGAAACGAGCTTCGGGAAACAACTCGAAACACTATATACACAAACAGGATGGCGGGGTGAGGGAAAAGACACCGAGTGAGTGAGAAGACAACTTTTCTCCCCCAAGAAATTATAAACCAGCTCCTTCAATTTGACTTCGGGGAGGGAAGGGGGGTGAAGAAAGGGAGAGGTGGAAGGGAACAGACTACGAGGGTAACCATGGGACACATTTTGTGGTGTAACTTTGACTGGGTGACTGGGTGACTGGGGGGGGGGGGGGGGGGGGGGGGCTGTCAAGAAGCTCTCAGTCCAAGACTGTTGGATTCCGCCCCAAAAATCTCACACCCTTCCCCACCCCCCCCTTCCCAAGCAGCAGCAACAACAAGAAAGCAACAGCACACTCACCCGACAGAACTTCAGGCAGTACTCATTAGACGCGCTAACTTGGCCCAGGGACATTCGCAGCTCGTTCTCTATCCATTCCAGCTCTTTCCTCAGACTCCCTACATCAAACTCCTCTTCTTCCGCCATGCTTCTAACCCCTACCTGCGCGTACCAGCGTGAGCACGCACTTACGTCATCGCGCTCACATGCCCGCGCACGCACAGGAACGCGCACCCGCACTACTTCCGGAGGGTTTGAGGGCGTCGGTAGAGGAATGGGGACAGAATTGTCGTGCGTCGCGGCGTAGTTCACGTGATGCCGCGGGAGGGCGGGCGAGCGAAGTTGTTGATTGACAATCGGGGTGGGGGAAGGTGTCTGCCAATCACCCAGACCCCATCCCGAAAGGCTGCAAATACCAACGCTCTTGTGTCCAGGTTGCACTATGGCCATGGTGCACCTCTGATCACAAAGGGAATGTAATTAGCTTTCATTACTGAATTGCAATTGGCTTGAAGGTGTAATGTAGAATGTCAAGATTCCATTATGTTCTACAATGACTGTACCAACCTGGATTATATTCACTTGTATTTATTTGTAGAAAATTTATGAGTAAAGTACATTTTTGAAATTATAGTCACATTGACAGAAGCATCAGGCTGGGCTCCAGCGCAGTGGTGTCCTAATTTGTAAAACGCTACTATGAATTGATACCTTGTGTGTTGGTAAAGAATTTGGCTCCTACACCCGCTCTCATCACTTCTCCTTCAATTAAAGCTGAGTACTGCAAATGTTGGAAATCTGAAGTAACAGGAAGCATTGGGGAAAACTCAACAGGTTTGGCAGAATCTGTTGGAGACAGAAGCAAAGTTAACATAAACAGAAGTAAGAGGTAAAAGGTACTGCAGATGCTGGAGAATCCGAGATAACAAGCATGGGGCTGGATGAACACAGCAGGTCAAGCAGCATCATAGGAGCAGGAAAACTTGACATTTCGGGCCTAAACCCTTCATCAGAAATCTGTTTCAAGGCCGAAGAGGTTATGAGAGAGTTGCAGTGGGAGAGAGATTCCCTGAGGTTTGTCCGGAGGGAGGAGGGTAACTTCTTCAGGGTAGGCATCCTTAGAAGAGGCTTCGCAGTGGGGTTAAAATTGTATCAGAGATAAAAGGTACTGCACTCGACCACGTCCTGAAGCAAACCAGGTACTACAGCCACATCACCTTTCTTAGTACCTGCCTACGGAACCAGATCATCCCCAATGGACTACAATCCACATTCAAGCCTTCCCAATTTGGCCTCAACCGTGACAATATCTACATGGAGAACATTGAGACCCCCCAGAAGCGCTTCTCCCTGCGACTCCTGAAACAGATTTCTGATGAAGGGTTTAGGCCCGAAACGTCAAGTTTTCCTGCTCCTATGATGCTGCTTGACCTGCTGTGTTCATCCAGCCCCATGCTTGTTAACATAAACAGAAATTGCTGGAAACGTTCAGCAGGTTAATTTTTCAAATTCCAAAATGACTCTCTTCAGAATCAATTGGACCCGAAAAGTCAACTCTATTTCTCTGAAGAGAAATTTTCTGAAGAAGGGTCTAGGCCCAAAACGTCAGCCTTCCTGCTTCTCTGATGCTGGTTGGCCTGCTGTGTTCACCCAGCTCTACACCTTGTTATCTCTATTTCTCACTCCACAGGTGACAGACTGGCTGAGCTTTTTGATTCCTTCTGGTTCTACATCAGCTGATTTGTCTACCAGTGCAAGTTTCTCCTCTTTCTCTGAAGTTCCTTTCATTCTGGAGATCAAGCCTTTTATACACGAGTGATACAGTAGATGGCTATGAGCTGCTACCAAGTAATAACTCAGTCAAGCAGGTACACAACAAAAGTAAACTGTAAGGGTTGAAGTTGGGAATTGATGTGTTACAACCAGATTCCTTGGTGATGTTCTCCAAATTATTACAGTTCTGGACCAGATACCATAAACTGTTAAGGTACCAGGTGAGGGAGGCTCAACTGTCTCCTCTTTATTCAGCCACTCCCTCAGTTAGCTTCAATCGGTTAATTCAAAAATAATCTCTTCCCTCGCGGATATCTTCCTCATTGGCTCAAAAAGGCTGGTGTTTCACAAAGGGCAAAAGTAACCAGGTTTCCTTGGGTTAACAAAGTTTATCAATTACTAAACCCAATAAGAATTAGTCATACAACACCAATACTCCCAGATTAGACACAAGAGATGAGTCAAAAGAATAAAAGATTAAAAATACAGAAACAGTCTCCAAACTGTTTATGAAGAGCAGATAGTTGAACATTGTGGCTGTTGCAGTAGATAATGTCAAGGTGTTGGTTTTGGTAGTTGAACAGTTTTTGTTTGAGATTCTTGGTTTTGTTGGCTAATTGAAATTCCTTTGTCCGGATTCCTTTCTCTAACTGGTTTACAGCACTTGGAGTAAAACAGTCTTCCTCCACCGTCAACACAGTGGTAACTAGGTGATAGAGATAGCAAGAACGGCAGGTGCAGGGTCCAACCCGAAACGTCAGTTTGCCTGTTCCTCTGATGCTGCCTGGCCTACTGTGTTCTTCCAGCTCCACACTTTGGTAACTAGAGGATAGTTTTCCAACTGTGTGACCTTCACAGCACATTAACACTTGAACCTAGGCTGACTGAGAATGTTCAGTCCACTACAGTGGAGTTGAAACTGGCTTTTTTAACCCCTATCCTTGTGTATTCAAAAAAGAGAAAAACACAAGTTGTGTCTTCAGTTTGGGTCATAATTCATGACAAGATGACTTGCTGTTGAGCAGTGAGTCATCAGCCCTTTGTACTCATAGAGATCACAGTCTGCACTAATTGAAGTTTCTTTGACACTTTAGGTGTTACATCCCATTATTCTCTCTTTCTGACTCTCTAGCCAGCCACTTAATTTACGTCTGCAAACATTTTGGGTGCGTCAGACCTCTTCTAAGAAACAAAAATTGGAATTACAAGTTTAAAAATATCCACAGTACTTTAGGGGTCTAACCCATCATCGAGGCAGATGGCAACAGTGGTTCCTGAAAAACACAACATTAAAATGTTAAAATACTGACATATCCATAACAACATTGGGCCAGATTCTCCCAACTGAAGTGTAAGTTGGGTCACAAAATACTGAAGACAGATTATTTTGCTGGTAAAAACAAAATTCCTCTCCTTTTCAGATTCTACACCCTTTTCTTGTGGCTTTGTGGTAGGTCGAGAAGGCCTTGGGTGTAAACTCTACATACAACTATTATGGGATCAGAAACCCCTTGTAAGAATGACAGGAAAATGTTATTCTGTCTGATACACTGTATGCTGGGGGTTTTGGAAGCTCTAAAACAATGCACCACCTTGAAGGATACCTGATCACTAGTTGAAGCCTGCTGAGGAATCAGGAATGTTCTTAAACACAAGTGTACACTGCTCTAATATTTCAGGTGCTACGATTAGAAGCTGTAATGAAATGTAGATGTGCTTTCGTTGCAATCATTGCAAAGTTATATCCTGATAAAGTACACTGGCCCATAATTGACCAATGTTTTGTAATAATTGACATACACTGCAGTTTTTCTGAAATTGTCAAAAATCCCATACAGCATTAAAAATGTTTTTCTTTTAAAGTCTTGTCAGCTTCAGCTGGCATATTGACAAGCACTCTGCTGTGAAGTGGAGCTGAGACATCAGTCTAATCTGTCAGTTTCATCAATGCTATTTGGAAGCTGTTGTTATGATAGTTGTAGCTATTTTGAATGCTTGGATGGATTTAAAAAGTTGCAAGGCTTCAGGTTGGCATATGATTCTATTGATCCGAGTATAGCTGACAGTACAAGGGGCTGTAATAACAAACTATGCATTTGATGTGATTTCTCATTTATTTACAATTCTAACACATACTTAATGGATTGAATTTTTTTACAGAGATGTTGTTCTTTTCAGTATCAATGATGATGTGCTTGATATAAGAACTTTATTAGATTGTTAAAGGTTTAAGCTTCTCCCAATGTGTTAAAATACCTCCTTTGATACTGCCTGCTTCTTGAGGACTGCAGATAGTGCATACTGGCTGAGTAGCAATGGAAGATGATTGGAGAGCACGGAGGCAGCATGGTGTGACAGAACGGTTCTGATGAGCATGGGGTGGTATCTGGGGGGCGCATAGCTTGGACTGTGTGACACTGAGGCTGAATGATGCAACACGGGAAATCAGTGAGCTTGGATGAGATGGATGATTTGAGCGTTATATGGTGTTATGGGTGACCTGGAGGTCAGAGACAGATACATTGGAATCAGTGCGAGAGACTGTTGGGCGAAGTTTGGCATTCTTTGAAAAAGTGTCGATAAGTGTGCTGTTATGTTGGAGAACCAAGGCAGGCTTGTTAACCAGCCTGCACCCACATCCACATTCTTCCAAACTCCACCGGGGATTGTGAAATTCACTATGAAGCCCAAATCTGCATGAAAAGATAGAAATCCTAGATAAAAAGTTACATTTGTTCAGATGTGCACTTGGAAGGTTAAAACCACTCAAACTGGGCTTTCACGGCCCACACAAACACCCAAGGCTTGGTAATGGGAGAAGGGGTCCACAAAAAGCAGAGATGTCTTGCAATACACTGACAGTGCCCGTACCTCTGAACCAGAGTCCCAAGTTCAAGGCCCGCAGGCTCCAGGGGTGTGTCATAACAGGTCTGAGCAGTTTGATTAAAACCATCTCCACTGAAAACAGAGATAGTAGGAAAACAGTACTGATGTATGTAGGTACTCGCAGTACCTGATTCCAATGTATTTGTCTCTGACCTCCAGGTCACCCATAACACCATATAACGTTCAAATCATCCATCTCATCCAAGCTCACTGATCTCCTGTGTTGCATCATTCAGCCTCAGTGTCACTCAGTCCAAGCTATGCACCCCCAAGATACCACCTAATCACAGATAATCAAGAGGCAGGTCTACTGTTCAGGTTGAATTTTGTCTGAAACTTCGACAATATGTATTTTTCTTTTACTTGAAAGCAAATTTTTAGTAAAGATCACCTGAAACAAACAGAAAACTAATGACCCACCATATTCACAAAGCCTAGCAAGATTTTGTGCCATATCTTGCCAAACCTGCCTCATTAACTACCTGCCCCACCACAACTGGCATCCTCATGTCTGATTCTATCCCCAGCTGACTATGTGCCATTCCAGGAACAACTCACCACTCAGCAGAAATCTATCCAAACGACTGGCATCCCATGCATCCACACCATCTTGGAAAGCCTCTTGTGCACTGTCAGTCCAGAGCTGCCCTACACACTCCCTGACATTTGCCTCAAAATGACACAAAGGGGAAATTGATTCTTCTCTTTGCTAGTAAGAGGTGCAGTTGGATGCAGAATACCCTCTACCTCAGGTCCAGCAATGGTGGCTATGACCCCAGATCATGCCAGCCTGTCTGAGGTTGCCACTAAAGTCGGTGCCATCTTAGGCACCTGGAGGAATGCACAACACTATAGGAAGGTCAATGTCGTTCCCAACTCTGCCAACCCTCTTAGTGATTCCTCGCACTGATTCTATCATTGTTACTGTACCCACCTCCTAATTAAATTTGTGCTCTACCACCATCACTATTGGCTAAAACAGTTTCAGCACCTGCTCTCACCCACCCCAACCCCTGACAACAGTAACCCAGCATGCGGTCTTTGCCTACTCACTTTCTTGGGCCACCTCCCCACCTCCACGAAAAGTAATAGCTCAACCATCCACTTGCATCTCCTTTCATACACGTCTCTAGCTTATTCCAGGAAGAAAACAGCCTACAAAAAAGTTGAAAGAGTCAAGATGGATCACGGGTTGCCTGATATTCAATTCCTCACCCTTTACACGTTGCACACCCTGATTCTAACTGCCCCTCTTCACTCACTCTATTATTAAGGCAGTGAGTTGTGGTATTAGTGAGAGATTTACAAGCAGTAACGCATCTTAATAGCAAATGGCTGCTGCTGAGTGAGAAGATGCAGCAAAACGTTCCCAATATTGAGATAGGCCTCACTAGATCTCTTGCTTGATTCTGCCAAAAGTCTCACCATAGCCCACATCCCTCAGACCCTGTAAGGTTGCACTCTCTGTGACTGTGTGGAACTCAGAACCCATCAGTAAAACTGAAGGTCAAGAGAAGGTAAAGGAGAAACCTGAAACAGAGATGGGAGGGTGGAGCTGGAAGGGGGTGGTGCAGAAAGGTTGGTAGAAGTGCTAGCTTCATTTGCTCCTCTTTTCTAAGTATATGGAATATGAAATTAATGTCTCAACTTTAGTTATTTGGGTGTTTGTTTAAACTGAGGGGGCTGATATTCAGGATACACATGTTCAACACTGTTATCAACATCCCTCCCCGATCAATTATTCCAAACCTTTGAACTTACTTTTTTTTTCCTAAATTCATAAATTTGATCCCAGGTTTCCAGTAAATTTAGGTCTCAGTATATATTGACAGCTCCTTGACCTGTCCGTCTTTTCTCCCACCCATCCCCTCCTCCCACCTCACTGACCAACCCCCACCCCCACTTCCTACCTACTAGCCTCATCCCCACCCCCTTGACCTGTCTGTCTTCCCTCCCACCTACCTGCCCCTCCCTCCCGACTGACCAACCCCCATTCCAACTCCCTACCTACACTCACCTTTACTGGCTCCATACCCGCCTCCTTGACCTGTCCATCTTCTCTCCATCTATCTGCTCCTCTATCCACCTTCCATCGTCGCCTCCCCCCTCTCTATTTATTTCAGAGTCCCCTTCCCCTCCCCCATTTCTGAAGAAGGGTCCAGATCCGAAACGTCAACATTTCTGCTCCTCTGATTCTGCTTGGCCTGCTGTGTTCATCCAGCTCTACACCTTGTTATCTGAGGCCAAAATATTGTGCATTTTCAAGAAGGAGGTGGATATAGCTCTTGCAGCTAAAGGGATCAAGGGAATATGTGGTGAGAAGGCAGGATTAGGGTATTGAGCCCAATGATCAGCCATGATCATAATGAATTTTGGAGCAGGCTGGAGCGATCAAATGGCCTATTGCTGTTCCTGTCTTCTATGTTTTTACAATTCAGTGTTCTACCTATGATTTTTCTATGTAGTGCTCATTCAATTTTTGACAGTAAAGCATTTCAAGAATCATATTGACCTGTGGCACCATGTCAAACACCATGTCCTTCGGAGCTCCATCCAATGTTATTCAGACTAAATGCCCTGTAATTTTGATTGGACACCTTTGTGCTTATTTAATGGAGCTCAACTGACCCCTCATCAATTTGCTGCTGTTTTCAACCATTTGCAGTGACTGTTGTTTCTTTATACTGGTGTTTCCTCCATATAGCTTTCAAAGATTTTGTCAAGTTGACTGTACTAGCAGATTTAGCACCGTGTTCACAAATGGACGATGTATATTCTAATCCCAGTTGATACTCACATCATTTAAGTCATATACCAAAACAAAACCAGACTTGTTAGGTCCTACCATTGATTGTTCAACCTTGGAAGTCTGTTACTGAATACATTCCAAGGCTACCAGTGCACTCACTACACAAAGAATAAAACATAAGTCAGACAAGAAACAAAATTAATTATATTACACGAGGCCAAAAGGAAGGTTGGAAAGGTTTCATTACAAACATCAGAAAAGAATTCAAGCTATTACCCATTGACTCTAACAAGATCTTTACAAACACCCAAACCTTCAATGAAGATTTTCCACTTTCTCCATGCTAATGTTCCATATTCAGATTTAGTTTGGGACAGCTGCAATTCATTCTTTTCAGTAAATCTATGTACAGTCACCATATACTTTTTCTCCAACTACAGTCATGCCCTGAGACGCCAGACAACAAACTGCAAACTAAATACATTACTACTCTTGACTTCAGACGAAACTCACAAGAGGTTCCAAAACGTAGCTGTCCATCTACTTTGGTCGTGGGGTCAGATTGAAGATGGTGGAAGTGTTGGAGCATGATGCGTTGGATCTGGAGCTTGATGGGTTGGTACGTGAGGACGAGGGGGATTCTGTTTTGGTTGCGATTGCGGGGAGGGGGTGCCAGAGGATGAGTTATGGGAAATGTGAGAGACATGGTCGAGGACATTTTTAACCACAGTGGAGGGGAAGTTGCGGTCCTTGAAAAACGAGGACATCTGGGATGTCCAGGAGTGGAATGTCTCGTCTCGGGAGCAGATGCGGCAGAGGCGAAGGAATTGGGAATAGGGCATTTTTGCAGGAAGGTGAGTGAGAGGAGATGTAATCGGAAGTTTTGGAGGAGGTGGAGGGCATGGGAGGTGTCACGGATGTAGGTGGGGAGTTCCTGGACCAAGGGGGAGAAAATGGAGTCGACAAGAAGGCACAGTTGTAGTATGGCGCACTGACCTCTACATCGCTGAGGCCAGACGCTTGCTCTCTGACACGTCCTCCTACCGCCCTCATGATCATGACTGCAGGACGTGCTACATCTGTCCCTACACCTCCCCCCTCACCCCCATCCCGGGCCCCAAGAAGACCTTCCACATCAAACAGATGTTCACCCGCACATCCATTCTGTTCCTGGAACAATCTTAACAATCATCAAAGCCATTTTGTAATTCTAACCCACAATATATTTCACAGAAAATTTTGTTTCTATACCCAGTAGCTCCAAGTTCTCATCTCTTTAAGAATTCAGATTCTTCTTAAATCCAAGGACTTTTGATCCTGCAAGAGTTCAAAAATCACTTTGATATGATTCCAGCTGGTGCTCGTACTGGACAGATTAAATTCCAGAATGAAACCAGGCTTGTTATATTTTAGCTTCAAAAAAAAATGGAGTAAGTGAACCCATTCATAAGAGTGTAATTTTAACACAAAGAATAAATGCTTACTAAAGAAAAAAAGTCATGAACTAGGTAAAAAGATAGTATGGGAAGATTTTACTCCAGACATCAGTCAAGGGTTCAAATCATATTATCCCTCTTACTCTAGCAAGACCCTTACAAACACTCAAAACATCAGTGAAGATTTACTGAGATAACAAGCATGGGGCTGGATGAACACAGCAGGTCAAGCAGCATCATAGGAGCAGGAAAACTTGACGTTTCGGGCCTAAACCCTTCATCAGAAATGGGGGAGGGGAAGAGGGTTCTGAAATAAATAGGGAGAGAGGGTGAGGT
>JAHRHZ010000061.1:7520988-7533713 GCA_024137785.1 Ginglymostoma cirratum | reverse complement strand
TTATTGTTGCGGGGACGGGGCGTGAGGGATGTGTTCCGGGAAATGCGGGAGACACGGTCGAGGGCGTTCTCGACCACTGTGGGGGGGAAGTTGTGGTCCTTGAAGAATGAGGACATTTGAGATGTGCGGGATTGGAATGTCTCATCCTGGGAGCAGATGCGGTGGAGGCGAAGGAATTGGGAATAGGGGATGGCATTTTTGCAGGAGGGTGGGTGGGAGGAGGTGTATTCCAGGTAGCTGTGGGAGTCAGTGGGCTTGAAATGGACATCTGTCTCTAGGTGGTTGCCTGAGATGGAGACAGAGAGGTCCAGGAAGGAGAGAGAAGTGTTGGAGATGGTCCAGGTGAACTTCAGGTTGGGGTGGAAGGTGTTGGTGAATTGGATGAACTGTTCGAGCTCCTCGTGGGAGCACGAGGCGGCGCCGATGCAGTCATCAATTCATCCAGCCCCATGCTTGTTATCTCGGATTCTCCAGCATCTGCAGTACCTTTTATCTCTTTATCAGTGAAGATTTACTACTATTTCCACATTAGATCCCCTTGCTCTGGCTCAGCTGCAATCAATTTCCTTTCGGTAAGTTTCTACGCAGTCACTAAATATTTTCTCCCCTTACTTAGTGTCTTTTACCGAAATGAACTGAAAACCAAACTCTCTATTACTTGTGAGACAACAGTTGTTTTTTTTAACCTTTGCCTGCTTTTTGATAATGCACTGACCTGTTAAAGAACCACCCTTCTCCTAAGCTATTGAACTGTGGATTGTAAACCCTCAAAATTGCTGTGATGGCCTGTCCCTAGACAAGATTCCCCAAGTTATTGCATCTTCAGATAAGATACGGTAAATTGTCAAGCTCATGGATGGATGAACTGGCACCCATTCTTTATTTACCTGACCCCTTGTTTAATCATAAAAACGTTAAATTAGAAATGGATATTTTTCCTTGTGAATGCCTTTCTCCCAAACCAAGTGAACTTCTGCTTTAAAAGGAACCAATCTGATGAGGCTTTCAAGTTAGCAAAAGTGTGAGTCTGTTAGTCAGTAAACATGAGAAGAAATGATAACACGATTCACGTACACACAGGCTAGAGATGAGAGGTAAGTCCAAAAATAAGTTAAAAAAATATACAGAGCAATCTCTGAGTTCAATGAAAATTGATGATGGGATATTGCAGCTGTTGAGTTGAATGATGCTAGTTGCTTTGGCATTGGCCGTTGAAAACCAATCTAAAGATTTTGGATTTTTAGCTTAGCTCAATTTCTTTTGCCTTGTTTCCTTTTGGTGCTGGCTAGTTTGCAGCATTCAGAATGAGAGAATACCTTCTCCTATTTACCTGTAGTGCAGGTGTGTTTAATGTGTGACTTTCACAACATGCAAGTGTACTAATATACACAGCCCATGGGTTGCAGTTGAATTTTTGCCTCAGTTTTTGTATATTCCTGGAAGGGTAAAAACTGGAGCATATATTTTAACTTATATCTCCTATCTGGAATATAACCCATAGGAGACAGTTTCCTGCTGAAAAGCAGTAATTACACTCCTTTGCACTGCCTGCCTTTGAAGCTTTCAAGATATCCATTTGCATTCTAGGCTCTCCTTTGGGGCTGTGGATAATCCACACAAACTTTCCAGTCACTAAATTGCATTGCTCAGAATTTATATTGCCAGTCACAATTTTGCTGTATTTATTCTATTTAAAATAAAAGCACATGTTGAAATTTAAATTTAAATTTGTCTGTAGGTGTTCTGGGGTCATGGTATGTTGTCATGACAAAACGCATATAAACAAAACAGATTTCCAAATTTCTTGGCATGACAGCTCCCTGCTCTCAGATAAACTTCTGAAAAATGAAAAACCATGTCTTTGCCTACTTAACTAAACTTATACAGAATATAATTTAGCATTAAATTTATACATTGTTCTTAATGGTTGACCGAAGCAGTGGCTATTAACACTGAACACTCGGAGCCATACTCCACCATATCCACGGATAAGGTTGCTTTGCAAACTCTGCTGACGATGAACTTTAATAATGTCAACAACTTACTTACTGTGAATAAAATCACACACAAATCTATCCCATAATTATCTCTCTTGAAATTCTACGAGTTAAAATTGAATGGACAGCTTTTACAAAACGATGATAAACTCTCCGATATTCTCACTGGGCAACTGATCCGTTGTTACAAACTGTTAGCATTCTGCAATCTCCAATGGTTTGAGACTGTAATGCTGCTCACATTTAAATACCTGACAGTGGCGTGTCTTTTGGCTTAGCAAGAGAAAGCAAATTCTTGAATGTTTCTTCCACTTCTGGACCTACTTTGATCAAGTATATTGCTGCTTTTATTTCTTTCAGCGTATTATTAATGGCTGTGTTATCAGGAACATCCAGGATTTCATTCATAGTGAGAAACATCGAACCGCTCCACATATTTTTGATCAAAAAATTGTACTCCCCCAGTTTTGCAATAATACATGATGAAGGAAACATCTTTTAAGGTCAGTACATTCAATGTGCAAACAGCCTTTTCATGAAGTCCAGATTAGAAACTCAGGAAAACACAAAACCTCACAACTCCTTAACTGGCTTGCTGCAAGTATACCGGCTCAAGTTTGTTCAGCGAGGGAGATCCACAATTTCACCTCATCACCAAAAGTAATATCTTTGAAGAACAGACAAAAACAAGATGCAACACCTGTGAAGTTAACACCAAACTAAAAACCAGTTTATGATGTTAATTCTTGTTAAGTACAAGAAACTGGTTGTGTTTTCTGTCAACTCGATTCCACTTGACAAGTAAATCAGGGATTTTGTGATTCTTTGATGAGATTTTTAGCCTTTATGGCAACCCCAGGGTGGTACAAATCAATACATTTCCTCAACTAGGCCATAATACCTGCTGTAATCATGAGCCTTATTATCGGTCCTACCTGAATGAGATAGTACTGAAATATTTAAATGAATTAAATATAGCTCTGACCACAGGCTGAGTTCTTTTTGGTGACTTTCCCCATGACTCCCAAACCAACAAAAAGCAACTGTCAGCACTGACTTGTTCCCATCAGAGATATCTAACCAAAGTTGCTTACACCTTCCCATGGATTGATTTGTTTAGCTCTCAAGTTAATGCGTTTCAACTCCTGGCCTCCGAAGCCAGGTCAGCGGTTGGCAGCCTGGAGTGGGAATGCCAGTGACCTGCGGGCCCCCCCCCCGACTACAATGCATTGCTGCAGCCAGCAGTCACACCAGGTAGAGGCCCCCTGTGCTTGTCTGCTGCAGAGAACCCTCGGAAACAGACTGTGATTTTTGTCTTTTTAACATTGCTTCTGGTTTTTCTGACCAAGGGTTGAGCTGTGTATAGCTGTAAGGTAATGTAATTTTTTTCTTCATTTTTCTATTCGGTGGCTAAGGATTGTACCTAGATATTCTGTACCTAAGATGGTGCCGTGTGTTGGTGATATTGTTACACTGTAACTAATCTCGTAACTGAGGAAGCTGTACCTAGGTACCTTTGTACCTAAGATGGCGCCGTAAGCAATGACTTACAAACTTTTCACTGTACTCATTTGAGTACACGTGGCAAGAAATCTATCCACTCATTAAAGTGAATTTATTTATTTATTCATTCATTCATTCAAATAAATGGACTTGTAGCTATTCTTGTTCATCGTTCAAATTGCAGATGATTGCATTTTTTAAGAACTGAACTCTGCCATCCTCACCTGGTCTGGCCTGCGTGTGACTCCAGAGCCACAGCAATGTGGTTGACTCTTAGATGTCCTCCAAAATGTTGCCCTTTCCAAATTGTACAAAAGATTAAGAAAAAGACCTGAGTTGTTTGGTAGGATTCTGGTGAGTAATGCAAAGGCCAGCCTGTATTTCAAAAGTTTCTACTGGAAATAGGACAAGCTATTACAGATAAGTCAGTTTTGGAAGAGAGGTTGGCTGTAGATTTACTCCCCTCGAGCTTTCTGTATGCCTGTATTATGTGTTTGCTTTTGAAGGAATTTGTGACATTTTATAAGTTGGTTGTGCCAGTACAGAGATCCTGGATAAGTTTTCCCAGAATTCAAAATCAATATCAAAATACTTAAGTTAAACCTTGTCATTGACCTTGTGATACTTCCTTTGACCACCATGAGTGCACACCCCCAGCTCTCCATCAAAAATTTGCTTCAGTAAAAGACTTGTAGGCATCCTGGCTACATAACCAGTCTAATACAGTTGTAACTACTCCAATATAGTGTGAAGGCATGGCATGCCAGCTTGGGCACGCACCTCACAGTCTGTTATTTTATCCTGCCATCTGATCTTTAGAGGTTTCTGAAGACAGTTCAAGTGAAAGTAAATGAGCTTCTTGGCATGGCAATGATACACAGACCAAGTCTCACATGCACAGAGTGGAGTGGGCAGACTTTCTGCCGAAGGCTACACTTGCTTTGGCAATTCTCCTTTGTCATGTCTTCTCATAAACAAAGCGAGCTACAGAGACTGTGCTGCTGAAATAAGTGAATCTATCAACAATTGACAAGTTCTGGTCATGGGCTAAACATTGGACCTAGGAATGTAATGTGAGCATGTTATGTATTTATGCATGAAGTACGCTCGCTAGAAATTTTATTCACAAACATGTGAAGCTTACTGAATTAAAATTAATGTATTCAGGAAAGCTAATAGAAAGAAAAGGGTTAATTCTTTGTTGAACAGTTACTGTTCTCAAAATTATAAAATCGTCTGAAATTGCTAATTCCCTCTGGTTTTTTCTTCTAAATGTTAGCTTCTATTTACTCAGGTTTCGGAACAATTTGGCACAGTATTTAGAAATTTTCGTTTCAAATATCAAACCAACATTATAATTTCAAGATGGTCACTGTATAGCCTATGTAACAGTTGTAATTCTCAAAACCTCATTACTTGCTTAGAATTATTGACTTAGGTTATATACTTTGTTCAGACCTTAAACACCAAGTAGGAGGTAACAGTATCAGAGAACAGTTTGGCCAAGAGTTGGTTTTTGAGTTAAGTAGATCCCAGCAGTGTCAGGTGGGAGTTGAGGCAGCAGACTGCAGATTTTGTGGAGGAATTAAGTCAAGACAAGAAACTCCATATGTCAAAATATATTCATGGAAATGTCAATTTAGGAAGACAGGCATTTCAAATCTCTCCTCACACTCAGGCAGGTAAATAACTGGCAAACTGGAAGAAACTCTGACTGAACTCAAAGCCCTGAATTCACTTAAATGTTTGATGTCTCTATACTGAGTGTGCTTAGTTACTATCTAAAGCATTGTTCTATAAAGTTAATCAGTTAATTCTAAGATGGTCAGGAACGTAGGAACAAGAGTAATCCATTTAGCCCCACGGTCTTGTTCCATCATTCAGTGGAACTCAGTACCTAGAGTATGGCATATCATTGTGGTCTCCATATCTAAGTAGGAAAACTCTTGCAAGAGAGTAAGTTCAGACTAAGACCACCAAGTTGATTCCTGGGTTGAAGGGGTGGTTTTATAAGTAAGGCTTGGGCAAGCTTGACATATGCTCACAGACCAGTAATGAAAAAGCTGGAGAAACTCAGCAGGTCTAACAGTATCTGTGAAGTAAGAAACAGAGTTAACATTTCAAGTCAGCAATCTCAGTTCTCTACCTCCATGGATGCTGCTTGAACTGTTGAGTTTCTCCAATATTATCTGTATTTGTTTCAGATTCACAGTATCTACCGTATTTTGCTTTTATTATCATCATTTGGCATTAATGAAGGTGATTGAAACATATAGGATTTGTGGAGGGCTTGGCAGAGTAGATACTGCTGTTTCCCAATTTGGTGGGGCGGGGGTCTGAAGAGGGGTAATTCTATAACTAAGGGTTCTAGAGATAGTTGCATAGATGTAACATTGTTGTTACATAATTACCCAAAAGCCCAGGTCAATGCTCCGACAACCTGAATTCAAATCCAACCATGGCAGCTGGAGAAATTTATATTCAATTAATAAGATCTGTTTTCAGTAAGGCATTAAGCTAGTCTCAGAAATGATGACCAATCAGCATTAAACAAATGGTCCCATCTGGTTCACTAATGTCCTTTAGGGAACGGAATCTGCCATCCTTACCTGGTCTTGTATACATATGACTGTAGATCAACAGTAACATTATTAACCGTTAACTGTCCTCTGAAATAGCCTAACAGGGCTCTCAGTACCAGGGTTGTTAACCATAGATATGAATGCTGGCCTTGCCAGCAGCCCCTAGTCTCTGACCTGCTGTCGTCTCTGTGCTATTTATTCGGTCAATGCAGTTCATTATCTGGTAAACCCCATTATGTTGATGGAGGATTCATTAGTGGATAAAGGGAAATGGTTAGATGCCGCTTTTTCCTCAACAGAATTTCCAGTATTCCTGTAACCACTAGGTGTAAAAGCATGAGCAGATTTACAATGAAATTCACTTTGAATAAGTTAGTATTTTTAAATTTTATCTGTAACTTTGCTGCATTGTAACATTCTGCCACATGAGGGCGCTCCTTTACAAGGCATTCTCTGAACGAAATACAAATTGAATTGTAGAATCCCTACAGTGTGGAAACAGGCCCTTTGGCCCAACAAGTCCACGCCGACCCTTGGAGCATCTCTCCCAGTCCCATCTCCCATAACTCACCTAATCTACACATCCCTGAACACTATGGGCAATTAGGTGCGGCCAATCCACCTAACCTGCACATCTTTGGACTGTGGGAGGAAACCAGAGCACCCGGAGGAAACCCACGCAGACACGGGGAGAATGTGCAAACTCCACACAGACAGTTGCCTGACGGTGGAATCGAACCTGGGTCCCTGGCGCTGTGAAGCAGCAGTGCTAACCAAATGTTAGGACACAGAACATAGAACAGTACAGGCCCTTTGGCCCACAATGTTGTGCCAACCTATTATCCTACTCTAAGATCAAACTACTCTGCATACCCTACATTTAACGACCATCCATGTGCCTATCCAAGAATTGCTTAAATGTACCTGATGTATCTGACTCCACTACCGCTGCCGGCAGCGCATTCCACATGCCCATCACTCTGTATAAAGAACCTACCTCTGATATCTCCCCATACCTTCCTCCAATAACCTTAAAATTATGCCCCCTCGTAATAGTCATTTCTGTCCTGGGAAAAAGGTCTCTGGCTATCCAATCTATCTGTGCCTCTCATCATCTTGTACACCTCTATCAAGTCACCTCTCATCTTTCTTCGCTCCAATGAGAAAATCCCTAGCTCCCTCAACCTTTCCTCATAAGACCTGCCCTTCAGCTCAGGCAGCATCCTGGTAAATCTCCTCTGCACTGTCTCTAAAGCTTCCACATCCTTCCTATAGTGTGGCGACCAGAACTAAACACAATATTCCAAGTGTGGTCTAACCAGGGTTTTATCGAGCTGCAGCATCAGCTCGCGGCTCTTAAACTCAATTCCCCTGCCAATGAAAGCCAACACGCCATACGCCTTCTTAACAACCCAATCAACTTGGGTCACAACTTTGAGGGATCTATGGACGTGGACCCCAAGATCCCTCTGTTGCTCCACACTGCCAATAATCTGCCATTAACCCTGTATTCTCCATTCAAATTCGATCTTCCAAAATGAATCTCTTCACACTTTTCCGGGTTGAATTCCATCTGCCACTTCTTTACCCAGCTCTGCATCCTGTCAATGTCCCGTTGCACCCTATAACAGCCTTCCACGCTATCTACAACTCCACCAATCTTCGTGTCATCGGCAAACTTACTAACCCACCCTTTCACTTCCTCATCCAAGTCATTTTTAAAGATCATAAAGAGCAGAGGTTCCAGAACAGATCCCTGCGGAACACCACTGGTCACCAAGCTCCAGGCGAATACTTTCTATCTACTACCACCCTGTGTCTTCTATTGGACAGCCAATTCTGTATCCAGACAGCCAAATTTCCCTGAATCCCATGCCTCCTTACTTTCTGAATGAGCCTACCATGAGGAACCTTATCAAATGTTAGTGTTTAAGGGGCTGGTATCAAGGTTCACCTTATTTCCCTTTTAGGCACAGTACGTACCCATTGACCTATTGAGTGCTCCTTCTCATTGTGTTAAAACTAAATGGCAGACTTCTTTTGTAGGTGGAGTTCGTCTTTGTGGAAAGGGAGAAATGAAGACAGGAATAACAGGAAAGGAAAGGAGGAAGAAAAAGGATAAGGAATGAAGGTAAATATATTAATATCTCTCACAACCTCAGAACACCCTACGTGCCAAATAGACAATGAAGTACAGTTGAAGCATAGTCACTGTTGTACCGAAATGCAGACAGCAGTTAATGTGTTCACAGCAACCCTCAAACAGCTATGGCTGGGCACAATCACAATCTGCTTTAGGTAATAAAAAGGGAAAGTGCTGGAGAAACTCAGTAGGTCTGGCAGCTTCTGTGGGGAGGGTAACAGAGTTAACGTTTCCAGTCTGGTATGACTTCTTGAGAACTGGAATTTTATTTCAGACTTCAGGCATCCACAATATTTTTTTATTTAAGCTGTTGTAGGCATTTTTTTGAGGGATTAGTAAGGTTGCATCTTTAGTCACATTTTCAAATTCCAACCTTGTCAGTGCATAATGATACAACAAACAGATGTGTCTTGTCCTTGGTACTCAACATCATTCAGTCAGACAGGGATCACTTAATCTTATCCTATCCTGGTATTGTTTTGCTTCAGCTTTTATCTGTTTTTTGTATCACCTCTCCCCTTCTGTCTTCTCACCATGTACTCCTTTATGATTCCCAAGGCCTTTCTGGAAGGTTCTTGCTGTTCTTGGTCGTTATGGTGTACAAAGTTCACCTGGCCAAGTCTGCACTTTTAGTAATACTGGGAGCACAGAATTCCTTATTTAATTCCTTGATGACTAAATAACTCTTCAGGACAAGTATTAACCAGGACACTAAGAAGAATACTTCCTGACCTTGTGCAAATAGTAACATGGGATCTCTGAAATTTATCATCAGTAATGTAAACTGTTCTTCAAACTTATAACCCAAGGCAATTGCTTAGAGTAGTCAGGTGCTGTGGATAAAGAAGTCACTCCTGATCTCCTAAGAGCCAATTGTGCATTTTTTCCAGACTGGGCTACAAAGGGACATCATTCAATAACAATGATAAGCACTGACCTTCATCTTAATATTTCAGCCACCATATATCACATAAACCTTGACTTAATACAAAACATTACTTTGTGCTTGAGTCATTTAGTTGCTGCAGTCACCTAGAAGCACGAGGTTACTATCAATGACAACTTACTCTTGAAGGGAGCTTGTGGTTGTTTTATATCTCATAGCAAGTGCAGCATAGTACAGTATAGCTTTAAGGGACATGCTCATGTTATCATCACTTTACTGTAGGGTGCGAGCTGAGAGCGTAAAGGTTCCATTGGCAATCTTAACTGGGGTCATTTGAAGAACGACGTTCTGGGACGAGTGTGCTACTGTTTGTAACTGAATAACTCAGCATTAGCATAGACACTGAAGTAATCCAAACTGTAATATATGTAGATATCAGGAGTAATAAACATCTGTTAGATCTTTCAGTGTCATGTTTCCCATAATTTGTTGTAATGTTATTAGAGCCAATGTAAGTATTTTCTTATCAGGTACAAATACCTCGGTGGCAGCAAAGGCCCACACCATATATGCCAGATCACTTAGCACTCAGTTAGAGACATTCACTCCGTCCAGTGCAATCATCTTTGCCGCGGGAAAAATAAAACTGTCCTTCACAAATGCAATGTACGTGTTTGCTGTACAGCGTAGACTACCTTTATCAACATGACATGCACCAATGTTTGATAATGCTGCTTGTTCAGGCTGCCAGTTATCTCAAAATGTGATTCTCTAAAATGGCTTAGTGGCATGATATGTAATAGGATCAGGACTTCTGTGAGATAACCCAAGTGCATTTTTTTTCATCTAACTAACCCCGGACAGGTTAATGATATCACCCCTTTAATGCTCCAGATAGGCTTTCTCCCATCCCACTTCATTTAACTCCGTCTGTATTTATGTTGCTCTCTTTCCTGTACTTAGCTAGCTTCCTTCTATTTTCAGTGATTCTTTTCACCTGAACTATTCCACTTGGTATTGAGTGCTATGTTCCCATCAATTTTAAGTGTCTTAGTTTCTTATTGAGATCTTTTATGGGCCAGTAGATGGCTCTGTTACCTTCCTGAATGTTGTTAGTTTAAATATCTGCAGTGTTTGGTAGCGAGAAAAATACAACAATCCTGATTATTGGATATTCCGTTAATATGATAATAACGTAAACACCTTCACTCTTTGTCCAGGCAGGGTAGAGACGGTCACACATCGCTTTCTAGAGAGGTACAATGGTTTTTGTCATGGTTCTACGGTCTGTTCCTCGGGATGCACACCAAGAGAAACATTGGCCATCAACTCCGTGAAAAACGCCCATTGGTCTGCCAGAAACTGCATCTTCCAGAGCAAGAAGTTGACCTTGACCACGTGTTGCAAACTGGCACATTCCAAGGTTCAGGACTATGTGCTGAAGGATGCACTGAAGCCGAGGGCAGCTGTCGCCAAGGTGCAGTGGGGACAGACAACAGTCTAAGGTCGTTTGGCCAAAGTATAATGGGGGCCCATTCAGTTATTGGACCCTCCCAGTGCCTCAAGGATACGTAAATAGTGTCTTGCATAAGAAAGAAATGCCTTGGATTTTTTTTTGTCAAACTCCAATTTTTTTTGTTCTCAATATGCTAAGACTGTACAGAGCCAAACAGCTTTATTGACTATGTACATAAACAAATTTTTATGAATAAATTAGATTATTGAACTTTTAAAAAGTATCTAATCACCTTCATGCAGTGGAGGGGAAAGGGGAAAAAAAAAGCAAAGAACAGCACAGCTGCTCAGTGATAAGGACTGCTGCTTCACACCACCAGGGAACCAGGTTTGATTCCAACTATGAGCGACTGTGTGCGGAGTTTGCACATTCTCCTCGTAGCTACAGTTTCCTCCGGGTGCTCCCATCGTCCAAAGATGTGCAAGTTAGGTGGGTTGGCCATACTAAATTGCCCATTGTGTCCAGGGATGTGCAGATTAGGTGGATTACAGGGATAGGCTGGGGACTGGGCACTAGATCTGGTTAGAATTGTCTTTGGAGGGTCAGTACAAACTTGATGGGCCTCTTTCTGCACAGTAGGCTGAGATTCTAGTGAGGGGAAAAAATTTGAAGGAGCCAATTGTGTTGAAGAAGGAGCTGAAACGGCAGAGCGGGGTGCTATCTTCTTTAGAAAATACTCTCTTCCAGTTTTAGATTGTTTTGTTCCTGACAGCTCTGCTCTGGAGAACAAGAGTCCATGGAATTAAAATTGTTGTTACAGAATTGGGCTGTTACATTATTGATTTTATTGCTGGTAACAAAGATTTTTTAAAAAATCAACTCCACATTTTGTGTGGCTGTAATAAAACTGAAATAATTTTTGGTACAGCGATTAACTAGATTTGACCTGCCAATCTAAAGGTGTGGATGTTCTGCTAGAGATGAAACATTAAAATGATACCAGAATAAACTGGATAATTTCCCAAGGCAAATTTGTGCCTGAATTTTCTTACCATCTAAGTAAGTGTAAAATCGCCAATCAGTAAACATCATTGACTGGGACATGGCTAATGCTATTTCTACATTACTACATTGAACTAAGTTAAACTGCAAATCTCTGCCAATACCAACTGCAGCTGGCAAAGACTTCTCAGTGGTTTCAATCACCTGCAGGTCACAGGTCTCATGTACCACAAGCAGGTCAGTTAACTGAATTTGAACTCATTTAGACCGAATTTAAAGTACTCGCAGCATCAGTCTGAGGCAGACGTTTATGAAGTTTTCTTTCGCTGCTGATTAGTGCATCTGAAGATCAGTGATTGTGGATCAATTTGATCACTTGCCTGTGCAAATCCAATTCGGGACACAAAATATTGATCCTCTTTAATTGCCCGTTGTTTCCAAAGGCTTTCCTTGTCAACCTTATGTCATTGTTGGTTTGGGTGTGGCTGGGGAACTGTCTGCTTGAGACTAGATGTTTGAAATGCTTCAAACGTTCAGAAAAACTCAAACATTGGTGGTAGGGATGTACATTTGCATTTTGCTTTCTGCAATCTTTTCCCATGAATGCTGACAAATCAGTAGCATTTGAGTAGCAAAAACAAAAATAGACATTCCAGGTCACTCATTTCCATGTTCTAAATTCCAATTGCTTACTGAGAGTCAAATTACAGATCAGGACAGCACAGAAAGAGGTCAGTGCTCATTTTCTACAAGAGTTGCTCAGCTTTCCCACTCCCATACCTCTTCATAATCCCAATTATTTGCCAGTTCCTTTTGAAAGCCACAATTGAATCGGCTTCCCTTGTGCTCTCAAGTAGTGTACTCCAGACTCTAAACACTTGCTATGTAAAGTTTTCTCCAAGGTCACGGTCATCTCTTCCCAGTTACCTGAAACTTTCATCCCCTAGTTCTGACCTTTGTCAATGGGAACAGTTTCTCCCTCTTCACTATCCAAACACATGATTTTGAAGACCTCCATCAAATCTCATCAAACTTTTGTTATCAACTGCGATAAGCAATGTACCTTTTGCAGTCAACATCCTAAAGACATTGAGATAACGAGGTGTGGGGCTGGATGAACACAGCAGGCCGAGCAGCAAAGCTTGACGTTTCAGGC
>JAHRHZ010000061.1:7502411-7520588 GCA_024137785.1 Ginglymostoma cirratum | reverse complement strand
TCATTTCTGGTGAAGGGTCTAGGCCCGAAACGTCAAGCTTTCCTGCTCGGCCTGCTGTGTTCATCCAGCCCCACACCTCGTTATCTCGGATTCTCCAGCATCTGCAGTACCTTTTATCTCTGATCCTAAAGACATTCTTGGGCCTAAACTTTTAAGTTGCTGCTAAAGGCCATTTTTCAAAATAGTGGCATATAGATAGACATCTTGGCATCTTTGTTTGTTCAGCCTCCATCACCTCTAGAATGAATCAAAGAATCATTAACTGCAGGGATCTTAATTGAACATAAGACAGGCAAAAAACCCATTGCTTTTGTGATAATGACAAGGAGTAAAGGTTCCAGCATGATTGACTTCTTTATTTGGAAAAATGACACATTGAACTTACATAGCAGCCATTTTGGGTTTTGAACTATGAATTTGGCAGAGAACTGACATATGTGCAGAATCCCCAGGAAAGCTGCCAGAAAGCAGAGTTTTTTGGCCAACAGAACAACCAGGAAGGTACTTAGAAAAACATTTTCAGCAGAATAACATTGATGTTATTTGCAAGTATCATAGCTGGATTCTCTCTGCACCCCCCTCCACCCACCCCAAAAGCCTTCCAAACTGCTGAGTCCACCTGTAAAGGACAACTAAAAACACCATTACAGCTGCTGAATATAGCTTTACATTATTAATCTCTAAATTTCAAAGAGAAACTTTGAGACGTGAGGAACTTTGTGATACAATCTTAATCTATTTTAAGTTTTTAAATACAATTTATCCTTTTTAATCTTTGTACGCAATTTAGTTAGAACTCAGTTTTGTAAAAAAACACTTTAGCTTACTTAGGAGTGAAGTTTTCCTGCATGTTATAATGTTGCCCAGAATTGGACATTACTCAACTAAGTACAGACATTGCAAGAACAAAACAATCACATAACCTTGTTGCTTTTACACAAAATCTCTATAAAGAGCCTAGGATTGTATGTGCCTTATTTGGCATATCTTTAACTCACTCTGCCCTTCCAGTAGTTTGTGAAAGCAATCCTGTATTGCTCAGATCCCACATCCACTTTGGAATTGTATATTTTTGCATTAACTCCCTGTGGTTCCTACCAAAATCTAAGACTTTACATTGCATTAAGTTTCATGTCACATGCCTGCTACTTCACCAATCTAAATACTCTTGAAGAGTGTTACTATGCCAGTCATAATTCACAATAGGGTTGTCTCATCAGTATATTTGGCATGACACCCTGTACACAAGTCTAGGTACAGACTATAGACCAAGGAAAGCTCATACCAATCCCTGGGGTCCACCAGGATTGTTCCTCCTTCAGGCTGAAGTGTCTGTTTTCCACTATTTTGTTTCCCATCACTGCCAACTTCATATCCATGCTGCTACTGTACTCTATTCCAAGGAGTTGAACATTGCTGACAAGGCTGCTGTGACACTTTATCAAAATATCTTTATGTTAATACAGACCAAATTAACTTTTGTCTTTGACAACCTTTTCCATTACTTCAAACATCTCAAGCAATTCCGTTTAGTCAGTTTGCTGTTAAATTCCTGGTTAATTCATTATTATTACCAAAAGCTCTCCAGCCACTGGAAGAAAAGTAACCAATCTGCTGTTGCTGCATTTATTTTTACACCCTATTTCAAATGAGATCAAAACTGCTCAAATGCCAGTATCCCATCACCAAATCACCCTTTTGTGATATGTGTGCCACAAATGCACTCTAACCAGCCAGCTCAGAGCCAATCCCTAGAACAAGGGTATGCTCTGAATCTCCTGTTTATATCTGTCAGCCGGGGCTCCCTGATTGGCCCAGGCTAACAGCCCCAATCAAGGATCGCATAGTCAATGAAATCCACCTGGCTCTCGTTGCAGTCACGACAGTAACATTCACAATTTTCTAGTCCTCTGGCATCATCCTTTGACGAAAGAGGATTCAAAGTCGCTGGCCAGGAGCTCTGCAGTTTCCATCCTTACTTGTGTTAATGTTCTTAGATGCATCTGATTTGGTCCTGATGAACTTGCCAACTTAAAGAACTGCCATCCTTTATAAAACCTTGTTGATGCTGGTAATCTGAGATATGTAGTGAAAATAATGGAAATATTCAACACATCAAGCAGTATCTGTGAGTGGTAATATAAGTTAACCTTTCAAATACTCTCTTTTTAAATCAACTATTAACTTATCAATGTCTCAACAACTTCCTCTTTCATGATGACATTGACAGCATCTTCACATTTATTAAAGGTAGATGTAAGTTAACCACTTAGTACCTCAAGTAACTCTGCCTCCATGTGTAAATCCCCTTTTTTATTCATTAGCCCTAAGTTATCTTTCTATCACCTCTCTATCATATATCTAAACCTCAGAAGATTGTTTGAAAGCTCATTTATGTTAGTTACCAGTTTCATCTGACATTTTAGCTTTGTATCTTACTTTCTTCCATAACCCCTGCATGCTCCAATAAATAGCTGATTTGACCATGATGCTGTGGGTTTGGATCTTGCTGAACTGCTCAGTGGAACAATCACTCTCATACTCAATACACATATTTCAGTTACTCCTCTTCAGACAACATTATTAATTCACCCTTTCTCTTTGCACAATATTCAATCTATAATAGACTGTTTCCTAATTAGTTCATTGACTTACTGATCCAGGAAATCATTTTGTATTTATTTCATGAACACTGCCTTCACATGAAGAATGCAAATTTGGTTTGTAGAATCTTTGCTCAAATGAAAATTCTCATGATTTATGTATTGCCCTTGTTTCATGCAACTCCAACCTTCTGGTATATATACCATTGTTAGTGGACCTGTAAAAGACACCCATCATTGTTTGCTGGTGTGTCCATGTTGTTTATGAACTCCACCCTAGCTAATTTACTTCATGAGTTTCCAAGCTATGATTGTTTTCATTTTTTTGTTTGATTTCCTTTATCACATCTTTCATTGTCAGGCTACCTGATACCTATAAACCCAACTCCACTCTCTAATCCCACACCTCTCTAAATGCTCCCTTTCCAAACTTTGGTATTAACACATTTAGTTCCTAACCTTGCTCATGCTACAAACACATATCTGTAATGTCCATTGATTAAACCAATTTTTTTCTGTCAGTTCTATTAATTCAAAAACAGAAATTGCCGAAAAAGTCTGGCAGCCTCTCTGGAGAGAAAGCAGAGTTAACATTTCAGGTCCAGTGACCCTTTTACAGTTCTGAGAGAATGTGGTGCTAATCCACATTATTGAGCTACCATCCATGTGGGATAGGTACATCCTACTATGCTACTATGAAGGAGGTTCCTCAATGTTGACCAGTGACAATGAAGGATAACATGACAGTTCCAGTTCAAGATGCTGTGTGGTTTAGAGGAGATCATGCAGGTCCTGTATATCTTCCACTCTGTATTTCTGGGTGGTGGACGTAATCAATTTGGGAAGCTGCAAGTTACTGCAGTGCATATCTGCTGCCACCTTCTGTCGACAGTTGAGGGAGTGGATGTTTAACATGGCTGCTGCAGTGTCAGTCAGGTGGGCTGCTTTGCGCTGGGTAGTGTCAAATTTCTTGAGTGCTTTTAAACCTCACTCATTCAGGAAAGTGTGAGGTATTCCATGTCACTCCTGATTTATGCTTTGTAGATTGTTGATAAACTTTGAAGTTTCACCAGGTGAATTACAGTCCACAGATTTCCCAGATTCTGCATTGTTCTTGAAGCTATAAATTTATTTGGCTGATTCAGTTCAATTTCTAATCAATGGCAAGCCTCAGGATGTTGGGAACGAGAGATTCCATGATTGCAATACTTTCCAGTGTCAAAGGGGGAATAGTTAGGTTATCCCAGTCGGAGACGGCCAATGCCTGGTACTTTACATTTCATGAATGTTTTGTCCACGTCTATTTGCTGTGGATGCAAACTGCTTCAGTATCTGAGGTATTGAGCATTGTACAATCATCAATGAACAATCCCATTTATCATAGAATGCGTACAGTGTTGATTCAGCCATCAAGTCCATACTGACCCTCCGAACAGCATCCCACTCAGAACCCTCCCCCCCCCCCCACACACTATCCCTGTAACCCTGTATTTCCCTAGATAACCCACCTAACCCACACATCCCTGAATACTCTGGGCAATTTAGCATGACCAATCCACCTAACCTGCAAATCCTTACACCATGGGAGGAAACCAGAGTACCTGGAGGAAACCTACCCAGACATGGGGAGAATGTGCAAAATCCACACAGACAGTCACCCGAGGCTGGAATGGAACATGGGTCTCTGGCGCTGTGAGGCTGCAATGCTAAATACTGACTCACCGACCTTGCAAAGCTCATTGATGAGGCAGTTGAAGGTGCTTGGTTTATTGTTGAAACAGCATCTATTTCAGACTTCAGTATCAATTTTGTATTATTCTTTATCAATTTTTAAAAAATAGAATGAAGTCTGCAATAGATACTTAGGACTTTATTTGATTTTATCTCAATATGCCTCATGAAGTCTGTCTATGGAGGATACTGAGTGAATTTGCATGAAGTGTGAAAGGGCAAAGGGTAGTGGTTGGGAGGTCTTGGATTGGCATGAGTTAGCACCAAGTTGGCATGGGGCTATAAAAGGTAATGGGGATGAATTGAAGTCATAGGTTAGCATAGATTGGCACTGATGTGGCATGGAGTATATGGCCATGTTGAAAGGGCATGAGGTGGGATAGGTTGCACTAATTCCTGCAGCAATGTCCTTGGTCTTAGATGATGGACTTGCAACAATCATAACCACCTTCCTTGGTGCTAGGCGTGATTCCAAACAGTGTTTGATTTTTTGCTGTGCTCCCAGTTGATGATTTGGCAGTAGTGGGTTGCGAGTGCAGGTATGAATAAAACAGCTTGCAAGCCTATGGCCTGCTGATGTTACACATATAGCATGGGACCCATCGACCACCATCTGGTTTCAAGTGGAGAATTAATTGGTATTAATTGGCTTTCGGTGACTGCCAGGCAGATAGCCACTTCTAGTGCTTTCCTGCCACTGGCTGACAGAACATATTATTTTCAGAATTTCTTGTCAACCTCCACTTTACCACAAATGGTCAGATTCTGCACCAATAGAGTCCGATATGGAACAGATACAACAAAAGAGGGAATGGATTTAATTTGGCAAATGCTATTTCTCATTCTATATTTTTTATTCTCGTGAAAATTTCTGCCACAGACAATCTGCAGTTTTTTTTTCACCCCTGTAATTATTTTTAAACCATATCCAGCCGCGCTAGGAAAAAATAATGAAGCCAATCACTCCAAACCCCTGATTAATCTCACTCACATCAGCAATGAAGCTGCAAGTTAGAATCACAGCTTTCGCTGTGTGTATAATTCACAACAATGCTAACTAGTGAGCACTCAGCTGAATTTATAAACATACAAAATTGTCAGACAGGAAAAGAGTTGTTGGCAAAAACAGAAATAGCTGGAAAAACCTATCAGGTTTGGCAGGATGTGTGGAGAGAAAATAGAGTTCATGTTTCAGTGAACTTTTTTCTGTAGAAACAGGTCATTCAGCCCATCAATTCGACACTGATCCTCTGAAGACCTTCCCTCCAAGACCAAACCCCCAATCTAACATGGACAATCCACTGAATCTGCACATCTTTGAGCTGTGGGAGGGAACTAGAGCACCCAAAAGGTATCCTCAGAGGATGTGCAAACTCCACACAGCCAGTCGCCTGAGGATGAAATTGAACCTGAGTCCCTGGTACTGTGAGGCAGCAGTGCTAACCACCAAGCCACCATAATGCCCAATATGTTGTTGAAACAGCATCTATTACAGGCTTCACTATCAATTTTGTATTATAGTTTATCAATTATGTTTTTATATTAAATAGAATGAAGTCTGCAATAGATACTTAGGATTTTATTTGAGTTTATCTCAATATGCCTCATGAAGTCTGTCTATGGAGAATACTGAGTGAATTAGCTTTGAGTGTGTAAGGGCAAAGAATAGTGGTTGGGAGGTCTTGGATTGGCACAAGTTAGCACCAAGTTGGCATTGGGGCTACAAAAAGCAATGGGGATGAATCAGAGTCATAGGTTAGCATGGATTGGCACTGATGTGACATGGAGTATATGGTCATGTTGCAAGGGCATGAGGTGGGATGGATTGGCATGGATGGGTACATAGAGTGCTTATGTGGAGACAGACTATGAGGGGTGAGTTTTAAATGCCTTACTGTTTTTATTGTAAGTGGGACATAGTCCCAAAGTGCTGGATGAGCATTTTTAATAGCCTCGCTTGGCATCAGGCAGTACCTAGGGCTACCTCTGCACTGTAGCCACAGGAAGAGGGCCCTGACTCCAGTGAGCACTGGCTAAACCCTTCCTCCTCACCTACTCCCACCCCGCTCACCCACCAGCAGAATGAAAATCAGACCATTTGGAATGTTTTCCCCGAGTCAGCTTTGGAGAGTTGCGAAATATCTGAAGACTACATACCCGATTAGGGAGTGAAAATTCAGACCTTTGGTTATGAGATTGAAGACAATAATATGGTGTTTCAAATTGTTACTGATATCACACAATTCTATCTTGTGGAAAACCTTATCAAAGATGTACTCAAAGCCTAGGTAGGCAGTGTCTACTCAACTCACTATGCTGATAACTTCATCAAAATCTCTGGGAGAACCATATACCATTAGATTTTTCTTTCAAAAACTATGCTGAAGTAGCCCTTCCCTTTCCAAATGATCACAAATTGCATCTCTTGTCATTCTTCTAGTATCTCCCTAAGAAATAGACATTAGGTCAATAGACTTGCAGTTCCCTGGCTCTGATTTGTCTGTTTTATTGGAAGCAGTTAACTTGAAGCTAACTTGAAGTTCAAGGGGTCGATTCCTGACTCTTAAATTATTAAATTCACTGGAAAAAGGCTGACAGAGGCTCATGCTTGGCTGGAAACATTCAGACCCAGAGCCCTATTATTTTGAATTTTCCTAAGATGATATTACAATTAATATTAATATTAATAATTCTATTCAATAATGATATGAAGACAAATATCAGAATGTAAAATAGCTTTGCTATCAAAGGCCAGTCTTTAAAATATGAATTTATATTAATTTCTATATAACACATTTTCAAGCACTGTTGTTTTATTTCCGAAACTTCAGGCTGAGTTAAGGGTAGACTGAGGTGACACCTCTATTAGGTTTGCAAATGAGATGAATTTGGATGCTCTTGATTTAGTTCCTATTGTTCACAAATTAAAAGCATAAAATTGTCCTTAATTTGGGTCTAATTGGAATTTTATAGTAATGTTCGTCATTTAAAAATTATTTTGTAGCTTTCTGTTCGTTGTCTAGGACTGAAGGAAAGCCTTTCTTTACACTTACAAAAATATACGGCCACAGGCCATCTGCCACATATGTCAATGGAACGAATCTCTCTTCAAACTGAAAAAACTAAACACATTTGCCCTCTTGCAAACTGCCAGTGACCTATTAATGTTGTGATTTCAGGAAACCGTTATGGGAATAAATTAACAAGCTGTTTATTTTATAAACTGTAAAGGATAATACTTCACATTGAGAAACTCTCTATCTCTCAATTCCATGTTTTCACTTTATACCTATTTCAGTACCCATATACTCCACTGCATATTGATTGAATGGCCTGATAACTGCACTTTACCTGATGGTTCATTCTCTGTTGTGTGATCTGTGAACTGAATAAGTTCTCAACGTTATTAAGCTTTTATGACAAGAATTTTAGTTGCATGGCAAAAAAGGACCCACTGTAAGCAATCAGTATCTGCTTCACATTGTCAATCATGAGCACAGTCTTTCAGTTATTTTGTCTCATTTTGAGCCAGCTTTATCCTTGCAATGCCAAATTGCCATCTCCTCTACCCTACCCTATTCTTCAAGATCACCTGTAAACTCGGACAGTGTGGCCTCAATATCATCTCCCAATGATGAGCAGGAAAGATTTGGCAGTGAAGGGGGTGAATTTAGCATTAACTATGTAACACAAAACCCCCAGTGCACTAGGTATGCATTCAATGCTTTTGTTAATTATTGTGGTATCAGAGTATGGCATCCCATCATCGAGATGTGGTGGGGTTAAAGATCAGTGTCTGACAGTGCAAATTGGGGCCTACATAAAATTTGCTGTGTGTTTCCCAGGGGTTGGAACACCTGACACTAAAAGATAGAAGGGAGTTTCCAGATGCCAACTCCATAAGGCAAGTGCTTTTTTCTAGCATAGCCCTTGTGTTGCAGGAGCCTATAACCACCCCCTGTCTCTTTGCATCAATTGCAGCCTCCCTCACTACCCTACCAGGATGAGAAATCTTCGATGGCCTCTCTCTCCTTCAAATTCTGATGGCCTAACCCTCCGCCCCAGCATTCAATTTGTCCTACTCGATGAGCTATTCTTTCTTTCCTCGCCTTCCTAGGCCTGATGGCCACCATTCATTCTTTCAGTTTGCCTGAAACCTTTCCTTGTGAAACTCTTGCTCTGTGGCCTCACAAGCCTGCTTTTCCTGCTGCTCAGATGCCAGACAATCACTTTATCCCTGGCTGCCAATCAGGAATTAGAACAAAAAGATCATTATGAGGTTCTGTCAAATTTGATCTATCTCTGGCTTTAGCAATCACTTTGGCTGTCTTCAGCTTCTTTCATACACTGTCATAAACATCAAGCTCTGCAATTTTTAGAGAATTGTTCAGCAGGTATGAGTGCCCCTGTCAAGGTTATCCCAATTGCCTCCATGAAAGTGGTGATGGACTCCCTTTTCAACCGTTGCAGTCCATGTGGCATGGATATACCAGAACACTGTTTCAAAGTTTAGTCCATGAATCAATCCAACTACACTGAAGGAAAAATTAGATAGTTCCAAGACAGATTGATATGTGACTTGGAGAGAGCTTATAGAAGATGTTGTTCTCATCCATCTGATCTTGTGGGCAGGTTGCAAAACTGCTGACAGAGACACCTTGCTAAGTTCTTGTAATGTGTTGCGTACAGGGTACATGATACAGTCAGGGATGGACTGTGCAATGTGGTATCCAGAACTTTGGGGGAATTCAGTAATGGTAATGCTGCGTTATGTAAAGCAAAAGTGCTTAGATTTCTCTTTTGTTTGAGATGGGTCTTGCCTGGCACTTAGTGTGACAAATATGCTACTTCTCATTTATTGGTACAAAGTTGTCCGGTATTGAGGCATATGCGCACAGACTGCTTCAATGTCTGAGGTGGTTGTAAATGGTTCTGAACACTGCAATCACCAGTGAAAATCCCCACTCTATGATTAGCGTGTAACTGGCCCGAGACTCTAATTAAACTCAGCCTACCCTCCATATAGCTTGTTGTCAATCTTGGCTGATAAGACAATTGACAAAAAATTGTGCTTCAAATGTCAACATGTTGGAAAACTTAAAGTTATAAAGTTGCTGATTAAGGAGGGTAAATCAATGAATTTATCATGCTTCCTATTGTTCATGGGCTTGTCTTATATCACAGTCAGATTGGTGTAGGTGGAGAAACCTACACTGTGGTTTCGTCAGCTCATCCACATTTTAAACGATTACTGCAACATGATGTTTCTGAAATTAATTCAAATTCTTTTTTAAATGTCATACATTTTAATGAGTTAGTTGGTAATGAAACAATCTCAATAGCAACCAAATCTGCTTCATTTGGGCATTATATTCATAAGGGTGAAGATGAATAAAATGTGATGAAAAATGCTAAATAATCTGTAAGTCTGGAAAATGTAATAAGGACAAGCAACTGATGGAGGAACAAATTGTATCTAGGACACTGTCTGAAGGAAGTAGTTTACCATTTCCTGTAGGTTTTTAGCTAATTTAGGGAAGATCATTTGACAGTTAATGAGAAGGAGATTGTTTTCTCCATATTCAATAAATACAATGATTAGAAGAAAATGGATGGACAAATATTAGTTGGAACTTTAAGGTTGAGGTCTAGTTTTGAAATAAGGCTGCTTATCTTTGAATTATTTATTGAACTAGTAATATATTTAACTATCTAAGTGATTAAATGATGTAAAGTGCTAATAAATTATTCACATTTTGTGTTTCTCTGATCATTCGTTTTATTGAAAAGGGATTTCTGGACATTAGCAAGTAAAGAGCTGGGTTTTGCTTGTTATGGAGATGGATGAGGATGCACAATCAAATCTAGTGAGTAATTTACTTCAACAACAGCCCCTGGATTCATGAGTCTTATAAGGAGGAAGATTTACAATTATCATCATAAATAATGAAAGGAGCTTAGTGTATTCTACTCAACAGCAAGGGAATAGTGGTCATGTATTGAAATACGTATTACAGTGGAGCAGGCAGGAAGCAGACAGAACAAAGAATGCACATGATTCAAAGTGAATATTATCTAAGAGAGCAGATATCCCAGAGTCAAGTATTTGGCCATAGTGGGAGACAATGAATTGGGAAACATATGCTGAACAGTGATGTTATAATTGAATTATATCACCTAGGCTATGACATCTACAAAGCCATTCTTGATTTTATTTTACCACAGATTTGAGCTTTCTTTTAAGTCATGCAATTTATTCTGCACTTTCTGACCGTAGAGTTTCTTCCATTTTACCATTTTTACCTCTTGGTCTTTTAGGTCATGCACTCCCATGCCAGTAACTTGTCCACTCATAGTATAATCAACAAAAAAAGTAATGGTTGTAGGACAGGATGTCATATCCCTGTCCATTGTGACACTGAATAACATTCCACTGGGACTGGTTTGCAGATAGACCATCTGTACAACTCCATACATGCATAGGGAATGTAATGACTTCCTACATTTGATTCACGCAGCCTACATAGAATAACATAAGTCTGATTCTTAGGGGAAAGGCGCTACTTTATGAAGTTTGTGCAGCACCTTTTCTTACAGCTGTGAAACATGGATGACTTGCAGCTTTTTTAAAAGGAAGCTCAACAACTTTCATCTTTGCTGTTTGCGGTACATTCTAGAAATTTCATGGAATGACAGAATCATGAAAGAGGAGTTCTCCCAAGAAAAATCTCCAAAGCATGTTTGCACCCATGAGGGAAAAGCGACTCCTTTGGCTTGGGCATGTTCACAGGATAGAGGACAGATGGATATTCAAGAGGTTTCTGTATAGTGAAATACCAGAGCCAGAAAGTTGGAGGGACGCTCAAAGCTCCAGTTCAAGGCTGCCCTCACACGTAGTATTATGGCTTTAAACATCAATTTTGCGTCTGGAAAACATTGATCAATGACAAAAGGAAATGTATGTTATAAATATCTTCTTATTGACAATAGAGTTTAGGAATGTAACAGTGGGTGCATTTATGGTACAGTTTGTTGTTTTGAGTTGCATTCACTATTGTGAATAGTTTTTCCCACTGACCCTTGTTAGGGTATAATTTCTAGTCCACCAGGAAGACAGACAAACCTTTTGAAGAAGAAAATTATGGGAGAGGATTATGTGGGCTATCACCACCATGACACTCAAATGACTACAGTAGCTTGGCAACAGGCGCTGACACTGAAAACACCAACCCACAACGAGATCTGATAACCACTTCATATATTCATCTATAGCAGAACATGCCTCTCACAGATTAGTCTCTTCAGCCATCAGTAAAAATGAAGCTTTGAAACTCACCCACCCCGATTGAATTTGATTTTCTGCATATTTTACGTAGATGGATCTATTGTGCCACTGCCACCTTTGATGGCATGTTGTCTCATTTGCAGTACAAAGTTAATCCTTCCCTGCTACAAATGTGCTCAGTGAACTAACAGAATCAGATTCTAGACAATAAAAGCAGCATTTGGTAAAGCAGTTAAAGCATTTTGACTGTATATTGTGCATCCAGTAATTGAAGTAAAAACCAAAAAAAAAAGAAAAAGAAATTTGTGTTTATATAGCAGTTTCTTGGCTTCAGTATGTGTCAAATTTCATTACAGACAATTATTTTTTTAAATGAGTTTTAAGTTTAACAGTACAGGCAAACATAACCCTTTCTGCATGTTGCAAAGCCCTACAAACAGTGAAGGGACAAATGAAGACATAAGATGTTCAACGATATTATTTGGAGGATAAACACTGTCCCAGAACATTGGAAGAACTCTCCTGTTGGGTTGAGCTATGAGATCTTTTGTGGCCAGCAAAAAGGGAATATCAGGCTTTGCTTTAACTTGTCACCTGCCAGTGGCATTTCCAACAGTGTAGCAGTCCTTCAGTACTGCACTGACCTTCCAGCCAAAGTCATTCACTGAATAGTTTGTACAGGAATTTAACATATAACTTTCTGGCACAGAGGTAATTGCTAACATTTGAGAGAAAGCGAACATCAAATTTCTTGTATTTCAACTTGCTCAGTACTTGTTCTTTTCTTTATTCATTCACGGGATGGGAGGGCCCTGGTGAGGCAGCATTTATTGCCCATCCCTAATTGCCTGGAGGGCAGTTAGAAGTAAACCACATTGTTGTGAGGTTGGAGTCATATGTAGGGCAGACCAGGTTAGGATGACAGTTTCCTTCCCTAAAGAACATTAGTGAACCAGAAGGGTTTTTCCAACAATTGACAATGGATTCATGGTCATCATTAGACTCTTAATACCAGATATTTATTGAATTCAAATTCCTCCATCTGCCATGGTGGGATTCAAACCCGGGTCCCCAGAACATTATCTGGGTCTCTGGATTAACAGTCCAGTGATAATACCACTAGGCCATCGCCTCCCCATTTTGCTCAGAAAATATTTCACAATAATCTGCATAAATGAAAAAAAGAGAGTGATCTAACAACTCTCTTCAACGTGAACATTTCAAACCTGTTTATTGCTCTGGTTTTGCTAACGGATTATACATTTCTTTTAACATATTCATTTCTCCTTTTTTACCTCAAGAGAGAAATAAAGCTTCTCTCCCATAATTCTTTTCTTCTAAGGTTAACTGTTTTTATGGTGAGGTATTAAAGGACCTGAAATTATATCCTAACATGAATCAGTGAGAAGATTATTCACAACACTGATTACAACTCAAAACATCAGACTGTACCGTAGGTGGACCCACAGTTACATTCCTGTATTCCAATGTGAATGAGAAAATGGTTATAATGTACAGTAATCATTTTTGTTGAAAGGGTTATGCCTTTTCGAGCAAAATGCTATTGAATCATAGAAGCTTGAGTGTTGCTTTAAAAAGACACACACTGTCGAAGCTTTTTTTCTTGCACTCATCAGGATAATTTGCAAAAATACCAATTTAAGGAGACAATTGAGTTTTGCTGATAAGTGCAAGATAAAAAGCTTCAATAGAAATGGTTGTTTTTTCAGCAATGCTCAAATTCTACACTACCAACCGACAAATCGTTGAAGCATAAAATAGCACAGCTCAGCAGAAAGCCATTTAGCCTTTCTGGCTCTGGGTCTTTTAAAGCATATTTCAGACAATCTCATACTACTCTTCCGAAACCCCTGTAATCTCTTCTCGTTCTGTATTTAACCAATGGCCTTTTCAGGGCTACTATCGATATATATACACCACCGTGTTTGCCAATAAATTCTGAATTTTACAGCTCATTGCTTGAAAAGGATTTTTCTGATCTCCTCTTTGATTCTTTTGCCAATCACTGTAAATCTGTGCATTCTTATTATTGATCCATACACCACTGAAAATCAGATTCCCTCCACTGCCTTTATCAAAGATTTCCTGCCATCACAGAAGGGGTCAGTAAGCTCAGGTTGACAGGATGGCTGGTTTGCAATACAGAAAAATGCCAACAGCATGGGTTCAATTCCTGGACCGGTTAAGGTTCCCATGAAGGACTCTCCTTTGCCTCAACCTTTGCCTGAGGCATGATGACCCTTAGGTTAAGTTACGACTAATCATCTCTCCATAATGAGAGTGCAGCCCTATGTTCTGGTTAAGAGAGACTGGCAGCTCAATGTTCCAGTGTTTAGGCATTTCAGGCATGATAGAGAGGAGTGTAAAAAGTGTGGGGGAGTTGCATTACTGATTAAGGAGAATGTCGCAGTTGTACTAAGAGAGTACAAGAGGATTGGAATATAAAAGTAGCGATGTGCTTCTGAGACTTTATAAAGCTCTAGTTAGGCCCCATTTAGAATATTGTGTCCAATTTTGGGCCCCACATCTCAGGAAGGACATACTGGCACTGGAGCTTGTCCAGCGGAGATTCACACGGATGATCCCTGGAATGGTAGGCCTAACGTACGATGAACGGCTGAGGATCCTGGGATTGTATTCATTAGAGTTTAGAAGTTTGAGGGGAGATCTAATAGAAACTTACAAGATAATGCATGGCTTAGAAAGGGTGGACGCTGGGAAGTTGTTTCCGTTAGGTGGGGATACTAGGACCCGTGGGCACAGCCTTAGAATTAGAGGGGGTCAATTTAGAATGGAAATGAGGAGACATTTCTTCAGCCAGAGAGTGGTGGGCCTGTGGAATTCATTGCCACGGAGCGCAGTGGAAGCCGGGACGTTGAATGTCTTCAAGGCAGAGATTGATAAATTCTTGATCTCGCAAGGAATCAAGGGCTACGGGGAGAGTGCGGGTAAGTGGAGTTGAAATGCCCATCAGCCATGATTAAATGGTAGAGTGGACTCGATGGGCCGAATGGCCTTACTTCCACTCCTATGTCTTATGGTCTTATAGAGGACATCTTGAGGGGCTTGTCCAGTGAGGCAATATGGGTAGAACTTAGGAATAAGAGGAGTGCAATTACTGTGATGGGGCTATACTATAGGCCTTCCGATTGCCAGAGGAACAGATGTGTAAGCAGAACATGGAAAGGTTTAAAAACAACAGGGTTGTGGATGCGGGTGATTTTAATTTCCCCAGGAGTCACTGGGACTCGCTTAGTGCCAGGGGCTTGGATGGGGCAGAATTTGTTAAGTGCATTGAGTCCACTCAAGGACAAAGATGGGAATTCATGTGTGGAGCCAGAGGAAGTGGATGAGATCCTTAATGAGTACTTCCTATCAGTATTCACCAAGAAGAAAGGCATGGATTATTGTTCAGAGAGGGTTCTATTGTTACTCTAAGCCACGTCAATATTAAGAAGGAGCAGGTGTTGGGTGTTTTAAAAAATATTAAGGTAGATAAGTCCCCAGGACCTGATAGGATCTATCCCAGGATACCAAATAAGGCAAGGGAGGTGTTTGCTGAGGCATTGACAGTGATCTTTGTGTCCTCTTTAGCCACTGATGCGGTCCCAGAAGACTAGACAATAGCCAATTTGATTTGTTTGTTCTGAACTGGGGATAATCCAGGAAATTAAAGGCCAGTGAACTTTACATCAGTGGTAGGGAAGTTATTGAAGAAGATTCTTTGAGACAGGGTTAACTTCCATTTGGTGAAGAATAGACTTGTTAAGAATAGTCAGCTTGGCTTTATGCAGAGGGGGTATTGTCTCATAAATTTAATTACATATTTTGAGGAATTGACAAAGATAATCGATGAGGACGCAGCAGGATATAGGTCACCTGGAAAGTTGGGCAGAGAAGCGACAGATGGAATTTAATCTAGATGGTGTGGAAACAGGCCTTTCGGCCCAACAAATCCACACTGATGCTCAGAGACCACCCAGACCCATCCCCATATAGCCCACCTGATCTATACACCCCTGAACATTATGGGCAATTTAGCATAGCCAATCCACCTACGTATTTGGACTGTGGGAGGAAACCGGAGCACCTGGAAGAAAACAACGCAGACACGGGGAGAATGTGCAAACTCCACACAAACAATCATTCAAGGGTGGAATCGAACCCGTGTCCCTGGCGCTGTGAGGCAGCAGTGCTAAACACTGAACCACCGTGGAAGTTCAAATGCAAAAAGAAAATATAAGTAAATGGCAGGGCCTTTAGGACCACTGATATACAGAAGGATCTTGGTGCGCAAGTCCATATCTCCCTGAAAGTGGCAACGCATGTCAATAAGGTGGTAAAGAAGGTATACAGCATGCTTGCTTTAACTGTCAGGGCACTGAGTATAAAAATTGGCAAGTCATACTACAACTATATAAGACTTTGGTCAGGCCACATTTTGAATGTTCTGGCGACTGCACTATAGGAAGGATGTGAAGGCTTTGGAGAGGATGCAGAAGAGGTTTACCAAGTGTTGCCTGGATTGGAGTGTATTAGCTATAAGAAGAGGTTGTTCTCTTCCCCACCAAAAATAACCTCAATTCTTCTGTCTATCTATGAAAGTGTAATCTCTCCTCTCAGAAACCATCCTTGAAAGTTTCTTGTGTACCTTATACAAAACGTTCATTCTTTCTAAAACATGAGCTTTTTATGTAAGGCAATATTGAACTAGTGAGTAGGATATTCCTTTCTCTAGAGGTAATGGAGCAATCAGTGATATTAGCAAATAATCAGGTGGCTTGACATGGCCGAGGTACCTACCCCCTTGTCGCTACAGTGAGGCAGTTAAGTACTAGCCCATGGAGTACATTCCCAACCCTACATGAATTAAGGTCATTAAGTGGGCAATTAACATTAAGGTCAACAATCCACCACTGGGGCCAATGGGGGCATGAATGGGGGCAGAGGGTAGTTACTGGAAGCAACCCATTGCTCTTGACACGGCCACAACATTTGTTTCTATGGCACCAATTGTTTTGGTGGTATGCGATCTGGGAGACGACAGGAAATGGTGGAGACATTGTTTCCGATATCTTCCTGGTGTTTCCCATGTTTTTGTCATATTTTGGACGGATAAAGTCCTGGAAGAAAACAGAGTGAACAGTCAGCACCGAATACTGATTTAGGCACACAACCAACCATTTTGGACCTTGCCGGTATTCTCATTGTTTTCTCTTAAATGTTGTTATGAAAATGTATTATCTGAACTATTAGTTTATAATATCATTGACTGGACATAATTATATATTTGAACATTTTTTGAAAGAAAACTTTGCAAAGGTGAGGATGTTAGCTACAACAACAAATGTTGCATTTGCAAGGAATAGGACGTTTTAACAGGGACATCCAGTCTACAATACTTTCAAAAAGAGTTCAGATGATCCACTTTTTGGGTGTAATAAAATGACTGAAATTGAACACAGACAGTCAGAGAGTCTGAGTTAACTTGCCTGAGGAATAACATCTTTGTCCTCTCTCTCCTTCTCTGAAACTCTTATCAAAGTGTGTGAATTGAAAACCCACCAGAAGGTCTCTTCACCATTTATGGTTGTTACCTAAAAAAAAATTGTAGCATCTCTGTTACTGTCTTCAGAAAAGATCACCACAACTGATCATAATTTTGAGTGTACACTGAGAACCCTATTCAAATTAGGAATTTCATGGAGCATACCCTCATCATCATCCTGAAGAAACCATTTCACTGCCTAGACCTTTCCATGTGTTAGAATGCAGAATGTGAATTGGTGAAGTATATAACTGGAGCCAATCTTTTCAAAGTTCCATAAACATTTATTTATACACTTACAGATTCAACCCTGATTATCACAGTTGCAATCAGTATCTATATATAGGCATATGTTAATCCATTGTTAATGCCCACTATCTGCACGAACTAAAAACCGTTTAAAATAAAACTAACAGGGCAAAACTTCCAATACTCACCTGGGCACGTGGGAGTTTGCTCCATTCTCTGCAACCTGGCCATCATGAGATTACTGTTCTAGCAACCAGCTCTTTGTAACAACTTCAGGAGGTGGAGTGGTGGAGGTATCTAGGAGGTATTACCCTGGGCAGACTGTCTGTCAGTATTTTGTCAGCCTCAGAATCCCCTGAAAAAAATCCTTAGATCACCCTTAAGCCACAACTCTCCACCTTTCCATGTTTCTTTTGAAAATCATGACAGCAGCACCTTGATCAAAGGTGGAGACAATGGAATAGTGATAATGTTACCGCACTAGTAATCTAGTATCCCAGACTAATATTCTGGAAACATGAGTCTGAATCACACCATAGCAAATGGTAAAATTTAAAATCAATAAAAAAAAATCCTGAATTAAAAACTTGCCTTATGACAACCATATAGCTGCAATTGAGTTTTGTTAACACAAAAATATCTGTTTTACTAATCCCTCTGTAGGGGAGGAAATCAGCCAACTTTTCCTGGCCCAGTCTACATGTAACTCCCAAAAGACAGAAATGTGCTTGACTCTCAGA
>JAHRHZ010000061.1:7484332-7497411 GCA_024137785.1 Ginglymostoma cirratum | reverse complement strand
GGGGCTTGAGGTGGGAGGAAGGGATAGTAGGGAGGAAGGACGGGTTAGGGAGGTGGGGACAAGCTGGGCTGGTTTCGGGATGCGATGGGGGAGGGGAAATTTTGAAGCTTGTGAGGTCCACATTGGTACCACATTGATTTCACAAGCTTCAAAATATCCCCTCCCCCTACCACACCCCAAAACTAGCCCAGCTTGTCCCCATCTCCCTAACCTGTCCTTCCTCCCATCTATCCCCTCCTCCCACCTCAAGACCCACCCCCATCTCCTACTTACTAGCCTCATCCAGCCCCCTTGACCTGTCCGTCCTCCCTGGACTGACCTATCCCCTCCCTGACTCCCCACCTACACTCACCTTTACTGGCTCCACCCCCGCCTCTTTGACTTGTTTGTCTCCTCTCCACCTATCTTCTCCTCTATCCATCTTCCATCCGCCTTCCCCCTCGCCCTATTCATTTCAGAACCCCATTCCCCTCCCCCATTTCTGAAGAAGGGTCTAGGCCCGAAACATCAGCTTTCCTGCTCCTCTGATGCTGCTTGGCCTGCTGTGTTCATCCAGCTCTACACCTTGTTATCTCAGATTCTCCAGCATCTGCAGTTTCTACTGTCTCTGGTTCCAGTAACAGCCAGATGGAATGTTGCAAACCAGTCTGTTAAGCTTCAAGAGCATTTTCTGCAATGGGAATAAAGTATCCCGTGAATGGGAAGACAGCTGTCTTAGCTGCTTGGGCTGGTGAGGGATTTATAGAATGCAATCTTTGTCTGAAAATGGTCACTGAAACAAGTCACAAATCTTTAATTTCACTGAAGGAGCTTGTAGAAAGTCTCCACGGATACAATGATTTTGACTTCACCTCTTGAGATTCACTTAAAAAATTAGTCTATATGCTGGGGAAACTGCAGGTGGTAGCATGGGCACTCTCCCGAGTGTCAGTTGACAACCTTACCAATCATGATGTAGACTTTGTGCAGAAATCAAGCCACACATGTTCCACAGCAGCACAATGACTAGCAAGTCACAATTGACTTGGCCAGATTCATCAAAAACATAAGCAAACATCAGGAAAGTGCTACCATCCACCAATATAGCACAAAGGATTGACCATATCAAAAGCCTAGTAGTTTGGCCATGGAAAACATATTTCAAACACAGGAATCATATCATCACTGTGGATGATGAATGACTGGTCATCCCAGATTAACTTCAAGGGGATATCTTTGGGAAACTGCAACAAAAACACTTGGGAATCACCAAGTTCTTGACCAGAGTTCAGTCAGCTCCTGGAATCTCCAGGAATATTGAGAATATTACAGTCACTGGTCAGGTTTGTGCCATCCCAAACAAAGAAAACTTCCAATGCCCTCTAAATCTCTCACCATATCCGGGGAATATATGAGGATGGATGTGTTTCCTTTTGATGGAAGTTTTAGATCATCATCATCAATTGTTTCTCCTAATGAACTGAGGCTAATAGTTGCTAATGACAACCATGGAAATAAGTATCTGAGTCTTAAATGAAATGTTTGCTACGTATGTACAGTTTTGTTCACCCTGTTACAGGAAAGACATAGTTAAGCTGGGAACTGTGCAAAGAAGATTTACAAGAATATTGCCAGGGCTAGTAGGCCTGAGTTATAGGGAGAGGTTGGCCAGAATAACACTATTCCTTGGAACGTAGGAGAAAAGGGGTGACCTTATTGAGGTTTGTAAAATCAGAGGGACAAAGATCGAATGAATGCATACACTCTTTTTCCCAGTGAAGGGGAATGGAAAACTAGAGGGCATAGGTTTAAGGTGAGACAATATAGATTTAAAGAAGACCTGAGAGGCAACTTCTTCTTGCAGAGAGTAGTGCGTAAATGGAATGGGCTGCCAGAGAAAGTGGTTGAGGCAGGTACAATAGCAACATTTAAAAAGCATTTGGATAGGTACATGGATGGGAAGGGTTTAGAGGGTTACGGGCCAAATATGGGCAATTGAGATGACCTGAGTGGGCACCATGGTCAGCATGGACCAGTTTGGACTGAAGGGCCTGTTTCCATGCTGTATTACTCTGTGACTCTATGATTTTATAATGGAACCCTTGATGTGTTTTTTCAGAACACAGATCACAATTTGCAAATTAGTGCTTCAGCAACTTCACAACCAGTGCTGGGCATGTTACAAGCTCATTGCAGTATCCATTATTTACAGTGGAGGCTGAACATTCATTCAAAATGGTCAAGTCACTCTCAAAGAAGAATTGTGATCTTGCACAGCACTGTTGAATTACAGGTTTGCCACACTTGAATGTAGTCTGGCACCATCAGGATTAATGATGCTTTTAGAGGAAAATTCTCAAGTGGTTTATGATGTGAAGCAATTCAGAAGAGATTACTGATGGACAGGAGATCGTAAGAACTGCCAATGCTGGAGTCAAAGACAACACCAAGGAGCACAGCAGGCCAGGCAAAGTCAGAGAAGCAGGAAAGTTGACGTTTCGGGTCAGGATCTTTTTTCAGCTCATTTCTGAAAAAGGGTCCCTGTCCAAAACATCAACTTTCCTGCTCCTCTGATGCTGCCTGGCCTGCTGTGCTCCTTCAGTTCCATATTGGGTTATCGCTGATGGACTGGAACCTGGGCTTAAAGAAAGCCCTGGAAATAACAGTCTTGATGGAACTAGTAGCCAATGAAGCTCAACAACTAAGCTGGAGGGTTCACAAAATGGCAGTTGAGAGAAGAACACTAACACAGACTAAAAACTGTCATTTCTGTGGAAAAACAGGTCACACAGCAACAAATTGCTGACGTAATGAAGCTGTATGCAGAAACTGCTGCAAAAAAAGGCACATGCAACAGGCTTGTTTGACGAAGAAATATGAACAACATACAGCAAAATACAGAAACCGAACAGCAAGGAAGAAAATCTACATGGTACAAAGAGGGCGTGAGAAACACCCAGACTCTCAGGAGCTGGTATTAAACTTATTGGCTATTGCTGGCAACACCAACTGATACGGGGTCACTCCCTTAATGAATAGTAAACTAGTAAGAATAGAGGTGGACATCGGAGAGACAGTTTCACTGATACCTCGAAGTTGGTAGATGTATAGGATAGGTTGAAGGGCTAAACTTGTGGATGATACTTGACATGATCTTGAATGAGTCCTGTGAACATTCCTGTACATGCTGAAGCTGGCACAATAATGTGTTTTTCTGTAGTTGTTTTTCTGAACCTGACTGTTTGCTACACCATACAAGAGAAAGAGTTTCATTCAAAGTCACTGGACTTCACCTTGGACCAGGATCATGAACAGTGCCAGGAACAAGCTCAGCCTCCAGACCAGATGACAGTTGAGGGGTCCCCGATGTGCAGAAGGACGTGAGGCTTATTGCTTCTTTCCCCTCTTTTTCATTCTTTTGATTTACTTAATAAATGTTCCTTTCTTTTCTGTCTTTTATTATTACTCAATATGTTCATTTTTGAGCAAATTGCTGTTGTCGAGCCTTCTCTTAACTACATTTAACCAAACCTGAAAAGAACAACTTTGATGTACTCAGCGATCTAAGACAGTAGCTGAGTCACAGCTGAGTTCATCCAGAGACCCAGGTATTGTTCCGGGGACCAGGGTTTGAATCCCACCATAGCAGATGGTGGACTTTAAATTCAATAGTAAATCCAGAATTAAGAGTCCAATGATAACTACGAATGTATTGCCAATTATTGGAAAAACTTATCTGGTTCACTAATGTCCTTTCCGGAGAGAAACTCCCACCCTTACCTCGTCTGACCTACATGTGACACACTCATCCTGTGAAAGAATAAACATAAAATTGCATTGCAGCTCTCAAAAATTGTAGAAAGCATGTACACAGTGGTGCCTTTAAGGGATCTTAATAATGTGAATGTTCAGTTATAACGTCAGTCTGAATATTTGTCTGTAATGATGTCAAGGGAAATTTTCCAGCTTTATTAGGGAGAATGTGATTGAAGAAAGTCAAACCCAATGGGGCTTAAGTAAATCACTCATCACAAATTCTACAGAGTCACGTCATTGTTTTCAATGGGAATATGGAAAGCATGGAAAATATCTCTGTCAAATTGAAAATCAAGGATCAGAATCAAGCAGAATGTTGCAACTCTAAACCAGTGTCATATGCAATGAGACCAAAGGTCGAGGCAGAATTAGAGACCCTGATCAAGAATGGAGCCTTAGAACCCATTAATGTGATCGACGGGGTCATGTCTTTCATACTAGTGATGAAGAAAGATAGATCAGTACACATGTACGATAATTTTTAGGTCACTATTATTTCAGGATCCTTTGCCTTAAATAAATTACCTATTTGCTGGACTAGCTGGAGGTCAGCTATCAGAAAAAATTGACCTTAGTTAAGCCAACCTCCAGACAAATGTTGTTCTGGAGTCGCAAAAATACTTGACTATTCAAATACAAGAGACTTCCATTTGGAATCCCACCTGCATCCGTGTTGGTTGAATGTGGATTAGATTCTAAGTGATTGGAAGGAGCCCAGTGTTACCTTAGATGACATTTTCATCACAGGAAGGAGCAAGAAACAGCATTTCTAAAATGTAGATGATCCTCTACAGAGACTTGAAGATTATGGCCTAAGGGTGAGGGAGGATAAATATGAACTTTTTAAATCTTCTAGTAAATATGTATTATGTCATTGGTGTTAAGGAATTACACAAGCCACCTTCAACAATAAAAGCCATAACTCAGGCACAAGAACCTTATATGGTAAAACAACTACAATCTTTTTTTGGGGTTGGTTAATTATTATGGTCTGTTTGTCCCAAATCTTTTAAACATTCTCCAGCCATTACACAATTTATTACGTCAAACCAAGAATTGGATATGGGAGATTGGTGTGAAAGAGCTTTTAGAGAAGACAAAGAAGCTTTATTAAAGTCAGAAATCCTGACCCGTTTTGACCCAAAATTACTATTGCAAGAAGCAACGGTATAACCATTGGCATTATTGCTCCCGTGGGATTGGCCAGAAAGGCTGTGGCAAAGAATCCATATTGATTTTGTTGGACATTTTAAAGAGTGAATGTTTTTCATTGTGTTTGATACAAACAGTATATGGCCTGAAGTTGGCCTCATGATGATGACATCTTCAGAGAAAATTGTTTAAAGATTGAGGGAGGTCTTTGCAATACTTGGTTATCGAGAAAAACGTCTCAGTGATAATAGTTCACAGTTCATATCAGAAAGATTTACGGGCTGTCTAAAATAGAATGGAACTCAATATATCCAATCAACACCTTTATCACCCAGCCACAACTGCTTTGGCGGAAAGATTTACTTTGACAATGAAACATTCCTTAAGGATAACTCATGAACAAGAATCACTATCCAAAGGACTGAGCCAATTTTTATTAACATACCAGAATACTACTGCTACGGAGAAGCGACGGTTAAATGAAAGAAAATCCCTGATATCCACTTTGTAAGTAACAAGTAACAATTTATTTGTTTAACCCAAAGCAGTGAACAAATTAACAGAACTACTAACAAAACAAACAATTCTCCCCAAATTCTATTCCATAACTGAACAAAATTCAACTAGTATGCTATTCTTATAAACACAAGTCCCACTTACATAACCCAAGTAGTAAGAAAAAAAAATTAAAACGTAGTCTCTCAAAGTCCACATACAATGTGTCTTCTGGAATGCTCTGTCTTCTCCACTGTCTCTCCAGTCACAAGCGCCTTTCTTCTGCTGATCCTGTTGTCAGGGATATTTTCTCTGTGAAGACTATTAGCTGGAAGTGCTGTGGTACTTCTTATGGATAAGATAGGGCTTTCTTAGAGAGCTTAGCGATTTCTTGTGAGAGCTAAGTGCTTATTTCTCAGATGGTTGTTTGCTTTCCTACCAATTTACAAAAACCCTCTCCTTATATGCCTTGGATGACATATCAATCTTCTCACAATAGCATTGGTCCGAGGTTGTCAAAACCATCAGATTTAAATTCAGAGATAATAGGAACTGCAGATGCTGGAGAACCTGAGATAACAAGGTGTAGAGCTGGATGAACACAGCAGGCCAAGCAGCATCAGAGGAGCAGGAAAGCTGACATTTTGAGCCTAGACCCTTCTTCAGAGATTTAAATTCAATTGGCTTTCAATTGCTACGTGCTTGGTTTAAATTAATTGGCCAATTCCAGCCAATTGCCAAAATATCAAAACACATCTAAGGTTTCCAATCATACAGCCAATAGATACATGTTTCAGTTTCAGAACTGTTGTACATCTTCAGCTACATGCAACCACTTTTGTTTCTGTCTATATCTCTAAGCTTAGAAAAGCACTTTATCTCTTAAAGGCACCACAAACTCTACACAACTTTGTAACACTACCCACTTACCTCAAAGTTCTCTGTCACTGCTCATGGTATCAGTTACACACAGCATTTGATTTGCTGAAACCTCCCAGGACAAAAGACATTGTTGACAGGAAACATCAGAATCAGGTTTTACAATGAGAGAACAAGGCAAAATGCAGCATTTTCCAAAAGGTTAAGAGATGTTGGTGAGGCATTTCACTACCAGCAAGAAGTGGGTACCAGCCAGCGCAGACTGGTTTGGTTTCTTATACTATTCAGGTGAGAGATGATGTTGTATGGACAAGACAAGCAGATTAACTTTTGGCAACCAGAACGAATGTGCCAAGGACAACATTACTTAAAGATCTACAAATAACTGTGTCAAGTAGAGACCTGAATATACCTAATGACAGAACACTAACTGGAGCATCTGAGGGACACAGTACCTTAGTGGAGAATACTATGACATCGTGCAAATGTTTTCACCTTCAGTGATCTCAGAAAAAGCTAATGACAGAAGATGTACTTACTACACCCAAAACACCAGAGGTTAAAGCCAGCAAGAAAAATAAACAGATACCTGATGTGCACGGACAGCCACATAGGAATCGACATCTTCCAGAACATTTTAACTACTGGCTGTTGTATACATGATTGTAAAGATTGTGTATGTTTTTATTGCAGGAACCTCTAATGTAAAAGGGGAGGCATGCTGTAATTGGTCAGTTTGAGAGCCTGATCACATGGTGCAATGGTAATGTCATCAGCCATTTTGCGTGAGATGCAGCTTAGTCTAACCTTGCTGCCTGTAGAGTAAACATCTCCATCATAAAGCTCCTGCTGTTTAATGATTCAACCTCCTGGGCTTGTTGGAACTTAACAGTAATGTATGTCATATTCATGTAGTATAAAATTAATTGCAGAAATGCAATGAACATCATACTGTTTATTCACTAACATTCTCCTAGTTAGATCAGAAAGGTAGTCTATCCTGTTGATAACATTACAGGCTGCAAGGAACAATACCCACACAACAACTACTGGTACAGGTTAACATGCAAAACCTTGTGGCATTTAAACTTGAACTGTATGTGAAATGCATGCCATTGATGAGTAGATTCACATTCTCCCTCAACAATTTCCAAATCCAGCAGGTCATTCTTGCAGATCTGACATGGTTCCCAGGAATGTTGAGCTGCTGTTCTATGAAGGTGGCTGACCTAAAATGCCAAGAAGCTAACTGTGATGCATCTGCACATCTGCCTCATGCGTAGATTTGGTCATTAAGATTCTGCTCTGTCACTTTTCCATGGAGTCTGTTTTCGTGAGCTTACCTGTGATTTTCATTAACTACTTTTATTGATGAAACTTCTCTTCCTCCCTGCATCTCGACCCCTTACCTTCACAAAAATGTAAAATTAATTTTGAATTTCTATAAATACTGAAACAATATTTTTTCCCTTCTGCAGCACTGGCGAGCTGTTTATTTTCTGTCATTAGACTCACTACCTCCACAAGACCCAAGCTGCACAGGCAGCTCTGAATAATTATTCAAATAAGTTGACAATGAAGATTGGAAGCAGTACACTTACTCTGTGGCTGGCTATCTATGCTTTTACAATGCAAACAAAAGCCCTTAATCTTTTTTTACATGATTGAAGATCTTTATATCCTACTACACGTAATGTTTGTGCCAGAGACAGTGCTAACTTTGTGATGCATTTGCTGTTTGTGCTACAGTTTCTGTTCTGCCAGATTCACATTGTTTAGCAGGAACTGTTATTTTCCTGGAGAGAGTTACATATTTATTGTGTAGGTACACATATGGGCAGAGCTCTTTTCCAAGAGTTAAAATGAACATGTTGACAAAAAATCAATTAGACTGATACACATGAGGCATCCATGGAAGGAAAAATAGGGTTAATGTTAAACGTAAGATAACAAGCATGAGGCTGGATGAACACAGCAGGTCAAGCAGCATCATAGGAGCAGGAAAACTTGACGTTTCGGGCCTAAACCCTTCATCAGAATGTTAAATGTAGTTTGTTTGGATTAGATGGGATGCAACAATTTAAAAGTATCAAACTGGACCCTAACTCAGCACCAACCTGCCCATTTCTGTTTTTAATGGAGGAGAAGGGTGAAACAATGTGCTCTAGGGAGGGTGGTTGTTGATTTCAATATTGTGATAACTTTGTTCAGGGTAGCACAGTGGTCAGTGTTTAGCACTGCTGCTTTACAGCACCAGGGACCTGAGTCTGATTCCAACCTCAGGTGATTACTGTCTGTGTGGAGTTTGCACATTCTCTCCTGTCTGCATGAGTTTCCTCTGGGACCTCTGGATGCATTCCACAATCTAAAAATGTGCAGGTTAGGTTGATTGGCCATGCTAAATTGCCCGAGTCACATATGAAGACTGGTCAAAGTAGCAGGATTTCAGAATGTCTAAAGGAGGAAGGACAGGTTGAGAGATGGAAAGTTTCTAGACAGGAAATTACAGTATTTGCCACTGATGGTGCGACTTTCATGACTGGGATAAAAGAAATCTTGCTTACCAAGACAGGTGAGTTTCTAACTAACTACTGCCAACACCAGATTGATGAATTAAGATAGGCCAAATGGCTGTTTTCCCTCATAATTAATATTCAATCTATTCTGCCAAATATTTGTTACCTTCTGAATAGCACACTATTCTAAATTAACGTGAATTTAAACTCACGATTTGTAGTCTTGTTGCACTGTCTGTCGTGAATTTATGTAATGAGCTTTCCTTGTTTAAATAATGCAGCAAGAACAGCCTGCAGGAAGCATGGTTTAACCTCTGTTGATTAGATTTTCAGTCTTTAGGAGATGTCTTGTGGCACAGTGGTGGTGTCCCTGAGTTCAATTCCCACCTGCTCCAGAGGTGTGTAATAGCATTACTGAAAAGGTTGACTAAAGTAACTCAGGAGATGATCTGGGAGAAGTCTCACTGGTTGTAATGCAATACTCATAGAATCATATTTAAAATTCAGTGCTTACAGATATAATGTTAAAAAAATTGTCAAATAGATTTATCCAATACAAAAATGGCACCATGAGTTGAACATGGGAATTAAACATATTTTAATGTGCATAGCTTTGCTTAATTACTGAGCAGCGAGAAGGCAATTTCGTTACATTCTGTTTATACAGTGTGATTTTGAATGCATGCACTTCAGTAACTACAAAAGTACAAAATGATAGATACTTTGGGGCAATTTAGAATCATGTTAAAGGTTTTAAGAAGGCGAGGCCACAGCGCACAAGAAGATAGTCACTTACTTGGGAAATAAGTAAATTAATTGATATGAAGAAAAGACAAAAAATTGTGGGTAGGCAGAAACCTGCTAATGTTAATAGAATATGACAGTGGCCTTGATGTACCAAATGGATTGCTCTGTCCTATGTTATGAAACCATAATTAATAGACTTGCGAACATGTAAAATTTATTTTGCTTTCATAGATGTCATAATTTTGACCAGCAGCTTACTTGGCCACCTTGAACGACATCATTAAATTGTAACTAATGTAGCTATGCCCTTTTGTGACTGGACACTTCTGAAATCTCAGAAAAAATTTCATAATTGTAACATTCTAGACTCCTATATGTATACCTGATGCTACCACTAGGTGGAGTTTGGGCTCACCAGCACATTCCTGAGCAGAATTAAGAACAGGGAATAAATGCTGGTTTAGTCAAAAATGCTCATGTTCCATAAAAGAATAAAAAACATTCAAAATAGCATGATTGTACATATTTCCCAAAACAGCAACATCAGGAATGCAGTATCTCCATGAACATCAGCATCTCTGATTTAGAAAGTGCTGAGATTTGGAGAGTTAGATAAATCTACACTATACAGCAATTAAGAGATAGAAACTGAGCGCATATAGACCCCAGCCCTGACCACCAAAACATCATCTCCCAGACCATCCATAACCTCATCACCTCAGGTGACCTCCCACCCACAGCCTCCAACCTCATCATTCCCCAACCCCGCACTGTCCGTTTCTAACTCCTTCCCAAAATCCATAAACCCGACTGTCCTGGTCGACCCATTGTCTCTGCCTGCTCCTTCCCCACCAAACTTATCTCCACTTATCTCGACTCCATTTTCTCCCCCTGGTCCAGGAAATCCCCACCTACGTCTGTGACACCACCCACGCCCTCCACCTCCTGCAAAACTTCTGATTCCCTGGTCCTCAACACCTCATCTTCACCATGGACGTCCAGTCCCTATATACTTGCATTCCCCATGCAGATGGCCTAAAAGCCCTCCGCTTCTTCCTCTCCCACAGGCCCGATCAGTCCTCCTCCAGTGACACCTTTATCCACTTAACCGAACTTGTTCTTACCCTTAACAAGTTCTCCTTCAATTCCTCCCACTTCCTACAGACAAACGGGGTGGCCATGGGTACCCGCATGGACCCAAGCTATGCCTGCCTCTTTGTATGATATGTGGAACAATCCCTCTTCCACAGCTACACTGGCCCTAAACCCCACCTCTTCCTCCGTTACATCGATGACTGTATTGGTGCCGCCTCATGCTCCCATGAGGAGCTCAAACAGTTCATCCACTTTACTAGCACCTTCCACCCCAACCTTAAGTTCACCTGGACCATCTCAGGTACCTCTCTTTCCTTCCTGGACCTCTCTGTCTCCATTTGTGGTAACCACCTGGAAACTGATATCTATTTCAAGCCCACCAACTCGCACAGCTACCTAGAATGCACGTCCTCTCACTCACCTTCCTGCAAGGATGCCATCCCCTATTCCCAATTCCTTCGCCTCCGCCGCATCTGCTCCCAAGATGAGGCGTTCCACTCCCAGACATCTCAGATGTCCTCATTTGTCAAGGACCGCAATTTCCCCTCCACAGTGGTCAAAAACGCCCTCAACCGCGTCTCTTGTGTTTCCTGCACCTCAGCCCTCACACCCCACTCCCCGCAATAAAAACAAAGATAGAATTCCCCTTGTCCTCACGTATCACCACATCAAACTCTGGATTCAACGCACCATCCTCCGCCACTTCCACCACCTGCAATCTGACCCCACTAACCAAGGACATTTTACCTTCCCCACCCTTATCTGCCTTCTGGAGGAACCGCACTCTCCGTGACTCCCTCGTCTGCTCCACACTCCCTACCATCCCCACCACCCCCGGCACTTTTCCCTTCCAACGCAGGAAGTGCTACACCTGCCCCCAAACTTCCCCCCTCAACCCCATCCCAGGCCCTAAGTAAACCTTCCACATTAAACAGATGTTCACCTGCACATCTGCTAATGTGGTCTATTTTATCCACTGTTCCCGACGTGGCCTCCTCTACATCAGGGAAACCAAGCAGAAGCTTGGAGATCGCTTTGTGGAGCACTTACGCTTGGTTCATGACAAACGACTACACCTCCCAGTTGCGAACCACTTCAACACCCCCTCCCACTCCTTGGACGATATGCCGATCCTGGGCCTCCTCCAGTGCCACAACGATGCCACCTGAAGGCTGGAGGAACAGCACCTCATATTCCGCTTGGGAACCCTGCAGCCCAATTGTCTCAATGTGGAATTCACAAGCTTCAAAATTTCCCCACCCCCAACCTCATCCCAAAACCAGCCCAGCTCATCCCCACCTCCTTGACCGGTCTCTTTTTTTCTCCCACCTATCTGCTGCTCCCACCTCACTGACCAACCTCCACCCCCACTTCCTACCTACTAGCCTCATCCCCACCTCCTTGACCTGTCCATCTTCCCTCCCACCTACCAGCCCCTCCCTCCTCACTGACCAATCCCCATCCCAACTCCCTACCCATACTTACCTGTACTGGCTTCATCCCCGCCTCCTTGACTTGTCCGTCTTCTCTCCACCTATCTGCTCCTCTATCCACCTTCCATCATCGCCTCCCCCGTCTCTATTTACTTTAGCGTCCCCATCCCCTCTCCCATTTATGGGGGAGGGTCCAGACCCGAAATGTCAGCTTTCCTGCTCCTCTGATGCTGCTGGCCTGCTGTGTTCATCCAGCTCTACACCTTGTCATCTACATGGAGAAATGTGTTCTGAGGAAGGGTCACTGGACCAGAAACGTTAACTCTTTTGTCCTTCACAGATGCTGCCAGACCTGCTGAGCTTTTCAGCAACTTTGTTTTTGTTCCTGGTTTACAGCATCCACAGTTTTTAGGTTTTTACATATCGACATGTGTCACTTGCATTAAATTGAGTCAATAGATAAAAGTGTAAAGTAGTTTTTATTACAGGAAAGCACAAAGAAATGACATGTCAAAAACTCCAGGTGTTATGAAATGTATATTTCCCAAAGATAATTAACTTCTTCCTTCATTCCTTATCTTGTAAGAAGTACATATATTTATCAGATAGGAATATTGTGCCATCAACAAAACATAAAACATTATGCTAAAGCTGGGCTAATAGAGAAGAAGGTAATTGGGAAGTTGTCAAAGATAAAGAGATAAAAGGTACTGCAGATGCTGGAGAATCCGAGATAACAAGGCGTGGGGCTGGATGAACACAGCAGGCCAAGCAGCATCATAGGAGCAGGAAAACTTGACGTTTCAGGCCTAGACCCTTCATCAGAAATGGGGGAGGGGAAGAGGGTTCTGAAATAAATAGGGAGAGAGGGGGAGGCGGATAGAGGATGGATAGAGGAGAGGATAGGTGGAGAGGAGGCAGACAAGTCGAAGAGGCGGGGGTGGAGCCAGTAAAGGTGAGTGTAGGT
>JAHRHZ010000061.1:7438666-7483932 GCA_024137785.1 Ginglymostoma cirratum | reverse complement strand
GTCAACATTTTGGGTCAGGACCCTTCTCCAGAACTTCTTATGAAGAACATTAACAATTTTATTTAGTCAACTGCAGGATGTATTGGAGGGTGGTCCATTTTACACTACTTCTCGCATCCAAACTATGATTTCCAGGCCCCCAGTATGTTGATGGAGAACTGCAAGGAAGTAACAATCATTCTGGTGCTAAAAGTATGATATTATACATGACAGGAAATCCAGAAATCTACGCAGAACTGATCACAAAGTATGGCAAATTCTCTAATTGTGTTGGATGGAGACAAATGTGCAAAAGGTGCGAGAAATATTTTGTGATGTGAACAGTGCCATTGAAATCAGACAAGACCATACCTATATGCAAAGTTTACATGGTTTTAAGAGTTTGGAAGAGGAATTAATTTAAAGTAGAACTATGACTCTGTCTAAATTTGGATATGCCTTATATGCCCATTTGTGATATTGATGATTTTACATTAAAAGAGAATTATAAATGGATTTAAGCCTGCCAATTCAGTACATCCTAATAGATCCAGTTGAAACTGTTCTGGAAAAAGTAACACACAGTGGAGTCAGTTGGATGTCACATAAAAATTTATTTGTAAGCTATGAAATCTGCCTTTACTAGATGTGAGAAGGCATTGAAATGGATGAAGTTGAATAAGAATGCAAATGGAATAGAGCAATTTTTGAACAACTATAAAGTTATGAATGTTGCTTACAGTGTGTCCTTAAGCATAAAATGTTAACCAGTGTTTAAAAACAGTAATGGCGAACCTTCCCAGTCATTGAACGATGTGGGAATTGGAGAGGAAGATCCAACTGGAATTGGGGCAGTAGGGAGATGATTGATATCAAATCGAATAAGTCCCGTTTTCCTTTCAAGTATTGAACATTGTGATGAGATTCTCACTAGTGAATGGCAAGAGGGTTATTTGCACACATCATCATGCATTAATGTCCTCAATATTATGCCATCTTTCCTTATACATAATACATAGTTTCCCTTTCTGCTGCCTGCTAGATGTAAATAAGTGGTGACAATTCCCAACATAAAAGTCAGAGCAGTAACCTGAAAACTTGCTGCTTGTGCCACCATCTTGAACACCAGGCAGCAACATCTCATGGCATACTCAATAGACAAAAATTGCGTGCACTCTACATTCACCAGGATCTCTAGGTCCTCATCAACAAAGTGAGCTATCAATTTCCTCTCTGTCCTGACATGTGCAGGGAAATTGAAAGGAATGACATCTGGCAGCTGTAGACAGACAGTGTTTGACCAGGTGCACAGTTGGACTTAAAGACGGAATCAATGATATAAACCTTGGGAGGTACCAGCAGTGACCAGTACTTCCACTTACTGTAAGTGGGAGCATGACGTGCCATGGGGTTGGTGCATAGGTAATGAGGTGAATTTGGGAATATAGCATGATAAAGAGAAATACTCCATGAAACTCCCAACATTATCACTTAGCTGATTTCTGATAAAATTCAGGCCCACATATTAGGAAAGGCTGCCCCAACATTAATTCAGCACTTGACTCAGTAGGCTTTGGCAAAACTGGGATAAAAATACTTGCCATTGGAAAAAAATCCCCAATACCTGGAATCAGAATTGATGTGTAGGGGTGGCTATTGAAGCCAATGATTACGGACCCCCGCGACATTCCTGCCAGAGTTACTTAAGGCAGAATCATTGGCCAACTATTGTTTGCTACTTCATCAATTACCTTATTCATATGAGAAGATTAAGACTGAAGTTACTCACTAATGATTCTGTAGTGGTCAGTTCCATCTGAGCTCATCACTAATAACGTAACCCACACCAGACCACAGCTGTTTTCTAAAAAAAATGTTGAGCTGTCAAGTGGAAAGGCAACTTTTGAATCAGTGGATAGTTAATCATCTCATTCTGATCTTTAACAATCCCACCATTGTTAAAGTTTCTACCATCAACATCTTAGGATTTACCATTAGCCAGATGATCTTCTGGATGGCCATCATAACTAAAAGGTATTGCAGAGGCTGGGTATTTTATGACAGATAGCCCATCTCCTTTCATACAATTTCTTTGGATGAATTTAATGCAACAGTACTTAAGCAGCTCAACACCATAGGATAGTCTGACTGGTCTGCAATTGCACAATGTGACTGCAGTATGTGTAACCTTCTGGATGCACTATGGCATCACCTACAATCAAGATGAACAAAAGCAATAATGTTCTGGGAACACCATCAGTTTGAATTTTCCCTCAAAGTCATACACCATCCTGACCTAGACATACATTGATTTCTGTTCCATCATCATTGCTGAGTTAAAATTTTGCAATAAAACTGTATGTAAGCACAGTCAGAATGGCCAATGTGCTTTGCCCGTTTCTTTAGGTGCTGAAGAGCTTCTGAAATGGCCTTGGTTAAACAAACATATACTGAAAGATGCTCAGAGATGGTGGGAACTGCCGATGCTGGAGAATCTGAGATAATAAGGTGTAGAACTGGATGAACATAGCAGGCCAGGCAGCATCAGAGAAGCAGGAAAGCTGACGTTTCGGGAGGGTCCAGACCCGAAACATCTGCTTTCCTGCTACTCTGATGCTGCCTGGCCTGTTGTGTTCATCCAGCTGTACACCTTGTTATCTCAGATTGAAAGATACAATCTTGGAAAGGGATGAAAGCAGTCATATGGAATGGCTGTCCAAAACATCTCGAAGGGACTGATTACCGCTTCAATGTTCCACATGGTATTTTGATGGATAGCTGTTGTGCTATTGGTGACTTTTTGAATATGAGTAAATAAGTCATTGCTGGGGATTTTGAATGCTCGTTAAAAGCATGCGCACCTTTCCCTTTTTATTTGTGGTTAAACATTTGAAAAGGACTTTTTAGACACATGGAGAGATTTTTCTGCAACTGTTTGTGAAAACTAAACCAATGTCCTATTAGCAGATTTAACAGAATTCTCTGAAGACATCACCTAAAAAATGTTGTGTAACATTAACTTATTGGACACTGTTTAAGTGACACCAAGAGAAATTCCTGCTAGGGCTCCCACTTGGTCTGCAAGGGAAATTCAAGGAGGACATAAGGTCAGATAGATATATAAAAACAGTGTGGACAGGAAAACAATATGATCTCTTTCTTCACTGATGGTACAGGGATTCTCTCCTTCTCTGGACTCCAGTCCCATGTTCAATACCCTGTGCACTCTCTCTCTCAGACATCCTGAAACACTCCATGTTATGTTAGCCGGCACACTTAACAACTTCACTAGGTGTAAAACTAATATTCAGAGATCATACATGTTAGTCCTCACTCTTTGAGATTTTCTACAACAGGTCTTAAATCCTTTACCTTCTGAGACAAAAGAAACTTCATAGTCAACATATTTAATATTATAAAATACCCTAAATGTTTCACAGGAGCATGGTAAAACATTTCAGAGCAGATCAAATAGGCTTTAAGGAAAATCTTAAGGAAAGAAAGCAAGATTGATCGAGATTTCGGAGATTAGGACCAAGACTGTTCAAAGCATAATAACCAGTGATGAAACAATTAATTTCAGGGATATTCAAGAGGACAGAATTGAAGGAGCATAGATATCTTGAAAGATTGTGGGGCTGGAGGAGATTTCAAATACAACGAGGGGAAAATTCATGGGGGGGATTTGAAAACAAGGATGAGAATTTTAAAATCAAGGTGTTGCTTTTCTGGAAGCCATTGTAGTTAATTGAGTTCAGATGGTAAAAAGTGAGCAAAATCTAGAATGAGTCAAGCCTCAGAGCTATGAAAGGTACCAATAAGCCAAAAGCTAGTTCTGTAAAGACATTTATTGACTGGTAATCGTTCCTATCACAAAGATTGAACAAAGTGGTTTGCAGCATCCAGCAAAATGAAGCGCTTAACACCACACCAACTGACAAAACCCACATTTACATCATGCACTTGCTCAGATTCAAGTACTCTAGAATATTCAGAAGATGATGTCATTGAGCAGACACTGTTTAATATACAGGTTAGTGTTGATGAATGTGTACAAATAAATTGTGAACAGTAAAGGCCAACCAGCTACAATTAAGTCGCCAAACACAGAAAATGCTGGAGAAACTCAATAGGTCTGGCAGCATCTGTGGAGAGAAAATAAGGTTAATGTTTTGAGTCCAGTTTCAGAACCATTCTGATGATGTCATACTGGACATGAAATGTTAACTCTGTTTTTCTCTCCACAAATGTTGCCAGACTTACAGAGTTTCTCCAGCATTCTCTGTGTATGCATCAGATTTCCAATCTGCAGTGTTTTGCTTTTAAGTCAGTGAACAATTGGCCTGTGGTCATCAGGATACAAATATTCGGGGTCCTGCCTTTGTAAAAATGTTATGACAAACACAACAGTCAAGGTAACGTTAATATTTAAAGCAGCATAAGTGGTCATGGATAGTTTGCAAAAATGAGGGATGGATTAAAATAACTCACACTTGCTCATCATTGTGCCCTCATATAAAATATGAGGCTTGCAAGCAGAGACAAAAGAGTAAACTTATTAAAGTGGTGGTGCCAAAACAGGGCATAAACAAATGACTGCAGGTAGGATATCTAAAAGTTCTTATCCCACAACAATTAAAACAAACAATCTCCTGCAACTGATATTGACACAGATCTTTCAGGTGAAGGTACTGGCGTTGAAGTTCTGCAGGGGTTCTCCAGGTTTTCCAATATAATTCAGGTTGGAGTCCAGCTGAATCTCTAGTGAAATTTCAGGGCCATGGTGTTTGCCTAATTATTGAAAGAAATGTTTGCTTTTATATAGCACTTTTCACTACCACTAAATGCTTCAAAGTGCTTTGTAGCCGATGAAGTACTTTTGAAGCCCAGTCACCATTGTAATGAGGCCACGTGGTGGACTGTAAGCTCCCACAAATAACAAGGCAATAATGATCAGATAATCTCTCTTTGTGATGTTGAGGCATAAGTATTGGCCAGGGCACCAGGGGTAACTCCACAGCTCTTCAATATAGTGCCAAGAGATCTTTTAAATACATCCAAGCCAGCAGATGGAGGCTTGGTTTAATGTCTCATCTGAAAGATGGCACCTCCAAACAGTGCAGCATCCCTTCAGTGCTGTACTGGAGCGTTGGCCTTGATTTTTGTGCTTAAACTCTGGACTGGGAATCGTAACAGGAATATCGTTACTCAGAAGAATACTATCAACTGAGCCACAGTTGAAATTCACAAGTTTATGGAACTGACCAGACCAAATTCACACCCACCATTTCATCATCTATGGAAGCAACAAGAACTGGGTCAATGAATTTTCCACATTGCTGTTAGTGGGAAATGCAGGAAACACTAAGCTCTCAGTACACTTATACACAAACAGCATGTGCACTTCCACCACATGTGTCACAGCAATGCATGATTTACGAGATAGTAACATTCTACTTTCTGTGTCACAGCCTGTCATTTACTTTACTGTGCAGCTAACAAAGAAGCAGTTCTATTAAAGTCAAGAAAAAATATTTTGTAATGAAACGTAAAAAAAGACATGAAAAGTGACTGGAAATTCTGTTATTAAACAGAAGTTTAACAGAAAGTACTTAATCATAGGTTCACTGCAACTGGGACAAGGACCAGACAAAAGTATCCCTCATGTATCCATCTATTTGCCTGAGTATTAGTTTTCTGTTGTCACTTAAATGCATGTACTTGGATGTAAAGTGAAAAAGCGAGGCAATGGATGACGCAGACCAACTCCTGCATACTCATTTGTGAATGTATAGAAGTTACCTGTATCATAAGTGCTGGTTAATTACTTTACAACCTTTGTCAAGACACAAGTTCACCACAGTCACAGATTCTCTGCTGACACTGAGTCTCACCATGCCTTGCCTTCTGACATGTTTGGGAAGCTAACTTTGGTGTGTTACATTTGATTCCTGGAATAATTAGATTTGCAATAATGTGCCTCACAGTCCATTTATAATTTCAAGTCACTTCCTTCTACAGTTGCTGCTGAACCTACCATTTAACTTTCAATTGTTTGCTCCAGCAATTCAGCGAAGAAGAATACTTGAACAATTCTGTTGTGGTTTTGCTACATTAGGTCTTGCCCTTCAACCTTAGAATTACTTCCATGTGGAATACACTTCCAATTTCTTTTAAAAAATCCATATTACTTATTAGGCCTTTCATAAGTTATTCTCAATGCTTAATAAGTCCTTAATAACTGTTCCCACTTTTACGAGCTCCCAATATATCCATTTCAGACTGAAATGTCAATTTCAACCAATAGGAATAATGGGAGAAAATTATGTAGTGCTTTCCCTGTAGTTCAACCATATTTTACACACATTAAAAAATTTAGTCAATGGTTCAAATTTAAAATTTGAATTATTTCTACTTACACAGCATCATCTCTTTAAAATATCACTAGCAGTTACAGAAAAGAAAAATACCACATAAGTTCTCTTCTGAACCCAAGAGTTTTATGTATCTGTAACCGTATGTATCTTCTAGTTTGGTCATTGTTTCAGATACAAAGCCACTGTAAACCAACTGAATAAAGAATATAATTGTTCCTTCAAAGCAGAAGGCTTCTGCAAAAGGCCTGCCCATTCTAATTACAAAGATAATTGCTTAGAGAGTACTTCCATTGTATTCACAGAAATATTTTGCAGCGTACTAGTTTCTGAAAAGCATTCTTAAAGTCTTCATTGAAGATTGTGTAAATAAGAGGATTGATTAAAGAATTGAGGTAACCTAACCATGTCAAAAAATCAGTCATCTCTGGAGAAATATAACATGATTCACAGACATTCACAATGAGTTCCTTTAGAAAGAATGGTAACCAGCATATCACAAATGCTCCCAGAATTAAGCCCAAGGTGGTTGCTGCTTTTCTTTCTCTTGTGCCAGAGATTCTGTTTCTCTTCCACAATTTTTCTTGTTGGCTAGTACTGGGGTTGAGACTTCTAGCTGTGATGTGGATTTTGTCTCCATCTTCAATTGTCGAAGGGTCTGAAATGGACTTTTCAGACATGCACACTGTTGAAGGTGTCCTGGGGCTTCTGATAGTGATGCTGGACATCTTGCCATTTACATCCTCGTTGATGTGCTTGCTTGCACTCCTTTTGTGATAAAGCGTTTTAGCTGCTCGATATATTTTATAGTACAGAATGAGGATCAAACCCAAAGGAATATAAAATGCTCCAAATGTAGAATAAATTGTGTAGACAAGATGGTCATGCTTAATAAGACACTCATCCTCCTTATTATTTCCTTGGTGTCTCCAAAACAAAGGAGGCATTGATATAAAGATGGAAATGACCCATACAACCGTGATCATTATTCCAGCACGTTTAGGTGTCCTTTTCTGTGCATATTCCACAGCATCAGTTATAGCCCTATATCTGTCCAGGGCAATTGCAGCCAGATGAAGAATAGAGCACGTGCAACATGTAATGTCAACACTTAACCAGATATTACAGACAACCTGACCCATCACCCATGTCTCTTTTACAGTGTAAATAATATTGAAGGGCATCACAAGGACAGCAACAAGTAAATCAGTAACAGCAAGGGAGCAGATTAGATAGTTTGCTGGGTGGTGAAGCTTTCTTGTTACAATGATTGCACTTATCACCAGTGAATTAATAAGTGTGGTCATAATTGTTAGGACTGAGAGTGAAAGTGATATCAGTACTTTGGAAGTTTTTCCCTTTGTCAGTTCTTCGATTGTAAAGTTGGTGAAAGTTTCATTTTCTAAATCCATTTTGTTCACTTGGACAAGGAGTTCTTGTGGAATTCATACAATCTGCAAATGAAGCACAATATCACTAAAAGTAAGAAATGGATTCAATTCCACGGAAAGGGTTAAAAGTAAAAGAATCAAAAAATGTCAAGCTCCCAAATGTTTGTAACTAATATATGAAGCATAATTTTGCAATGCCTCAATCTCAGTATGAAATTTCACTAGATGGAAGACCAGGGCATTGAGTTGGCCCTGTCACACCTAGTTATGACTTTGACCTATCAAGCCATCTATAAAGGTCCTACGCTTACTTGAAAATTATTTTTAAATCATTTCCTGAACATTTGGATGGATAATTAAAACTTACATTTATAGTCTTGCTCTGTAGAAATGTAGACATACAATATTGAAAACATAAAAGGTAACAGTGTAGACCTTAGCCCTGAATATCTTTGAATTCAATTTAAAAATTACACAGTTCACCAGATGAAGAGATACGGCCTTGGGTGGGAAAGTGGAATTGAGGTAAAAAAATCAGCCATCAAACTTATTGTATAGTGGAACAAGCATGAGAGGCTTCATAGTTTTCTCCTGTTCCTAATTCTTTTGTTCTAATCTTACAAATATGTTTCCTGAGGTAATCTGAATTTTTTTTAATTGTAGCAATGGTATTGCAAGCATTGAAACTGATATACCAGTTCTGCCAAGAACTCTTTGTGTAACAAGGCCATAATTCTTTAAAAGCATTCTGCAGCTGCCTGACAGTACCAGGACACTATCTGGAAGCAAAGTAAATGGTCAATAAGTGATTTTGTTGGCAATTTGCAACAAACCATTTGCTGGCATCTTGCAATCATTTTCACACCATTGAGACAACTTAGGGTCAACTGAGCCAAACCAACAGGTGGAAGAAGAACAACTTACTACCCCTTTAGGGGTAATAAAAATAAGGGCCACTCTTGAATAGTAACATACCATTATCAGGAGCAATCATTAGCTGACTCCTAAACTGTGCATGCACTGGACTAAATAACCAGATGGAATAACATAAGAACATTTTATGAGGGCAGACAAGGGTGGCACGTCATTGCATTCTTCTTTTGATCCCAGCCCATTCTGGGCACAATCATTAACTTCATCCTTTTAACACATTGCTCACACAGTTAATACTTCAAACTGCACTAAGGATAAGGATATTCACAGCAAATCTAACAAACAGCAACCACCTTCTATAATCACAAAATGTCTTCTGCCACCCTAAGATCACTCTACACCCTACGCATCTTTCATTTTACCATTCCCATTGCCATGTCTTGAAATATTCTGGGTACTCGTGATTTGTTTTTTTTTCTTTATGACCCTTATATTTAATTAGGAACAGATTAATCAGTAAGTTCAGGGTTATTTATACAGGTGAGGATTTCACCTAATGTTCTGTAGTGATACCCACTAGGGTGCAAAGAAACAATTAAGAAAGATTATATCATTGCATTTCCTCAGTAGATGAAGATGACTGACTGGTTATGTCCTCTAAACACAGCTTTCCATGGCACTTCTGACAGGCCACTCAATGCTACTACTTGCAGTTGCTGTGTGAGGACATGGCCTGGTGGGCCAGGCATCCTCAGAATGGGATGCCTTCCTTTATATCCAGTGGCAATTACTCAGTTGGCATTTTTAGTGCTATTTGTGGAATGCTATACACTGCGGAGTACAACCAATCTGTAGAAATCTTTTTCTTGATAATTCTGTTGAGAGGGAGTGGTGCCACATGGGGGAACAAGCTGCTCTATGAAAGACGGTATCCTACATACTTGAAACTGACACCCAGATGACTCATACATGTGATTGCTCATGGTGAGGGGCCATCGCATGCTTGAAAATAAAGCTGAGTACACTTTGGGAGGTGAAGGAAGTAGAGGACTCAGAATTTATTTGCTTGAAACCACGATAGTAAAATCAAGTGCAAATCTGATCAGACATCTGTGGAAGTCCCCACCCAGTGAAGCAGTTGAGGCTACCTGTTTTTAAGGCAAACATAGATAGATTTTTGAACAGGAAAGGAATTAAGGGTTATGGTGAGCAGGTGGGTAAGTGGAGCTGAGTCCACGAAAAAATTAGCCATGATCTTATTGAATGGCGAAGCAGGTTCGAGGGGCCAGATGGCCTTCTCCTGCTGCTATTTCTCATGTTATGTTTTTATATAGCGATCAAAACAGTTAAAACAAGAAAGTGCCAGCATGCATCAGTTATGGCATTGCCTCATGCCTTCATGATTGCATCAGCTCTGCACTTTAATGCATGAAGCTCATTCTACATTATCACAATATTACACTCAACAGTATCCTGCTAACATCTGGGATACCACTTCCACTGAGTGACTGACATGTGGATGTGATTTATTTTAAGGTATAATTCCAGCGAGTATGAATATCCAGCGAAAACATATCTGCTGTTAATCTGTTATGTGTTCAAATCATCTATCTCCTGCTTCCTTAATGTTTTGTCTGGTGACAACATTGTAACTGTTTCAACTGTTTTGCAATGGGTACGGCAAAAACGAATAAACCTCATTACACAGATTCAAAAGGGTTAACAAAACACTAATTATGGTTTCATGGATCACTGTGTAAAGCATGCAGACCATAATGGAATTGACTTCATGAACTTGCTTTAGACAGTTTCATGATGGGGATGTCTGTTAGAAGGAGCGGGGTTAGACAAGTGATGAATGGCATATGTGATTGGAAAGCAATCAATTGCAAAGTGTGTTGCTGCAAAAGCATGTTCATGGGAAGCATTCAATGTTCTATAAAACCATACAGTCATTGGAAGGTATTACATCCTTAAAATATTGGATGCATGGTGTTAAAATAGACAAGGTGAATCCCTTTACCTTTTGAAAATCGGTCCCATTCTGCTTCATTTTAACAAAATAATTTCGAAAGTGCAGTTTTTCTGCAAATTATAAAAAGAGCTGAACATGTTTTGACAAAAAAGGCAGTGAAAATTTGTTTGTCATCCAGAATACCTTAAGAGTTTGCAACTATCTTCAGCCAGAAGAGCTGAGTGAATGATTCATCATCTGAACCGCCTTCTGAGTTCTCCAATAGCACAGATGTAAGTCTCTGGGCAATTCAGTTCACTCCAACTGATATCAAGAAATGGCTGCGCAGTTTGAATACCATTAAGCCTTGGAGCCTTGACAATATCCCAGCTGTAGATTGGAGGCCAGTCTTTCAATAAAAGCTGCACTGCTAGCGAACTTGTTTAAATGCAACTTTAACACTGGCATTTATCTAAAGTGGGAAGTTTCCCAGAAATGTCATTACCACAAAGAGCAGGACAAATCCAACCAGTCAATTATTGCCTCATCAGTTTACTTTCAATCATCAACCAAGTGATTGAAGCAATCACCAAAGATGCTTAAGTGCCACTTATTTAGAAATAATTGCACTGGGAGTGATTAACCTTAACACTAAGGTAGCAGTCAGTGATGCATGATATCAAAGAAGCCTCATAAAATAAATATTAGTGGGGATTGGAAAATACTCCCTACTGGCTGGAACCATGCCTCGCACAAAAGGAAAAATGATTGTGGTTGTTGGAAGTCCATCTTCTCTGGATATCGACGCAGCAGTTCCTCAGTGTGGTGTCCTTGGTACAACCATCTTCAGCTACTTCATCAATGACCTTCCCTCCATCGTAAGATCAGAGTGAGGATGGTTGCACAATTGCACAATGTTCCGCACCATTCATGACTCCTCAATACTCAAGCAATCTGTGTCTGTACGTAGCAAACTTGGACGACATTCATGCTTGGCAGATAAGTGGCAAATAGCATTCACAACACATTTGTACCAGGCAATGAATATCTCCAAAAAAGGAGAATCAAATCATCTCCTCTTGACATTCAGTGACATTCCTATTTCTGACTCCCTCACCATCAGCATCCTGGGGATTATCATTGATCATGAACGAAACTGGACTAGCCATACAAATATTGGCTGCAGAAGCAAGGCAGAAGTTGGGACTCCCTTGGACCTGTCCACAATCTACAAGATGCAAATCAGGAGTGCGCTGGAATGCTCCCCACTTCCCTATAGCTCCAACAGCACTCAAGAAGCACTATCAAGACAAGGCAGCCTGTTTGAGTGAAACCTCATCTACCAATTTCAACATTCACTCCATCCACCACCAACAGAAAATGGCAGCAGTGCGTGCCATCTACAAGATATGCTGCAATAACTCACCAAGCATCCTTTGACAGTAACTTGCAAACCTGTGACGTCTACCACTTAGAAGCACAAGGACAACTGATATATGAGAACAGCACTACCTACAAATTCCCTTCCAAATTAGATACTATCCTGAGTTAGAATTATGTCACTGTTCCTTCCCTGTCATTGCATCAATATCCTGGCGCTCACTCCCTCACAGCACATGGCCTGCAGTAGATCAAGAACAACAGCAGATCAGCTACTTTTTTGAAGGCAATCAGGGATGGCCCTGTAAGTGTTGCCTGTATCCCATGAATGGATTTAAAGAAAAACCTCTTATCTTAGCAGCTGCTAGGCATTTGTGGTTATCCTTGTGTTGTGTGGGCTTTGAATTGTGCACCACTGTGTGCCCTTGACATTAACCACCTCCTCATCCTGAGATCAGCACAGACACACAGAATAAATGGGTAGGGAGGTGTCAGGGTGAGGAGTTCAACACTTAAATATGAATAAGTTATCCCTAGCCAATTATACGCCTATTACCTTTTTGACATTGTATTGGATGGGGAAATAGCTGGGAAAGTTAACAATAATATTCGACAGCTGCATGAACTTGAATGAGTCCTGTGAACATTCCCGTATGTGCCGTAGACAGCACAATAAAAAAAAGCTTGTTTTCTATACTAGCAAGCAGTTTTGTTTTCTTTAGCTGTTTTTCTGTACTAGCTGTTTGTTACACTGTATGACAGAGAGAGAGAGAGAGAGAGGTTTGGACTTCACCTCGGACCGGGATCATGAATGGTGCCAGGAATGAACCTAAGCCTCCAGACCAGCTGTCAATCAAGGGGTCCCCGACAGGCAGAAGGGCGATAGACTTATGTTTTTTCCCTTTATTTTCCACATTATTTTATTCTTATTATCATTATTATTATTATTTAATAGACATGCACATTTAAGCAAATTGCTGTTGTTGAGTCTTTTCTTAATTATATTTAACTGAATCTAAAAAAAAAACTTGGATACACTCTGTGATCCAAGACAGACATGGATGGATTCCAATGCATCCACATGTCCCACTACATAGGACTCCTCATTAACTCACTTAAATTGGTTTTTCACAATGTGATCATTACTGAATATGTTTGCGAGGGTTTGTCAAATCTGGCAATGAAATGGAGGTGGAAACTGCCAGCTCCAATCGTTAAGTGCCTTTTCCAGCACTCACTGAAGTTAGTGCACTCCCAGGTCCTCCACTGTAGCTTTGCCCAGTGCCAATCGCAGCCTTTCTCACTTTGCAGCCTGAACGGCCCTCTCACTCTCTGCAGTCCTGATGTCTTCCCCCGCTCTTCCCCTGTGGCTCCAATGTCCTTTCTCTGTCTCTCTTTAGTCCCAAAGATCCTCCCTCCCACCCGCATTGTCTCTCATCCCTTGTAGTCCTGACATATTTCTCTCCCTAACAATTTGCAATCTTTACCTTTCCTGATTGTTAGAGACTGCTCCTGATTCTTCTAGTACCAATTAGGTTGTTCGTTTTGCTTGGCTGCCAGGCAGGTAGCAAGAGAAGTAAATGATAATTAAACTTGCTGTTAAATTCAGCAAAGAGCTCTGCATTCCTGACTTCGCTTAGTACTCTTGTTGTTTTCAGCGTCCCCATACCCTGTCCTCCTTCCCTAAAATATCAGGATCTGCGATGCTAAAGCAAAGTCTAATATCAACATGACAAAAAGCTACTTATACTCAGGAAAGGCTTTAATGCTGAGCCCGTATTGAGGGGGAAAACTAAGTCAAATCGGTAATATAAATTCTCAAAGTAATATTCTAAAGTTGAATTATATGACAAGCACACAGCACTAAAGTCTGTAGAGGAACTAAATGCATCAGTGCACAAATTAATGAATTCACTTGAAAAAGACGTGGTCAGCTCATTAATTTCTTTTTTCCTTGGCATTCCCCAAATGAGACTAATGGTGATCAGTTTCGAGGAAAGATCATTGGTCTGGATTCTTGGACGGGATTTTCCAGGCCGTCGGGGATGAGCTGGAAACTAGGAGATGTCAGAGAATATTGTGGAAAGGCATCAGCAGGAGAACCTGATATCCATCAGCCACCATGCCATTTTGGCAGCAATTGGAAAGCTGTTAACTCTGTCAGGACCTTAGATGGGTCACTGAGATGGCCAATGAAGGACCACTTCCCACTTCCGCTGGCATTTTGTCCTCAGTGAGAGGCTGCTGGGTGAAAATTATAGAATCATAGAATTTTACACGATAGAACAAAGCCATTCGACCTGTTGTGTCTGTACAGCTCCTGAAATAGCTACCCATCTAGTCCCACTCTCCAGCCTTATCTCCATAACTCTCTAAATCCATCACTTTAAAATATATATCCAGCTCTCTTTTGAAACCTCCTTTGGAATCTATCTTCACCACTGTCCCAGGCAGTGCATTCCAAATCCTAACAACTCTCCAAGTAAACAAGCTTCTTTCTGCTCATCTCACACCTCGCTGTCTTGCTGACAATCTTGCAATTGTGACCCCCATTTACTGATAGTGGGTACAACTCATGGAAACAGAATATCTTTCTTTACCCTGTCAAAATGGTTCATAAATTTGAACACCATAGTAAGGTCACCTCTTTATCTTCTCTGCTCTGAGGAGAACGAGAACATCCTCACTAATCTTTCCTTGAATGTAAAATCCTTCTCTCTTGGTATCATTCTACTAATTATTCTTTGAAGTCTCTTGAAGGCTTTAACATCCTTCCTTAAACAGACTCCTGCTGCCTATGGCAAAGCCTAAACAACATAACGGGATATAAAATGAAGCAGATCAAGAGAGCGGACAAAGACAAATCCCTCCTCGACATGCTCAATGCTTTCTATGCTCGGTTTGAGCAGAGTGCCAGCAGTATGGTAATACCTGCCTCAACAGCCCTGGAAGCGCCTGTTCCCTCTGTCACCTGCTGCAGATGTCAAATCGGTCTTCCTGGGAGTCAACCCAAGGAAAGTGGCAGGCCCGGATGGTGTCCTCAGCCAAGCACTCAGATCCTGCTCATTCCAACTGGCAAAGGTATTCACCAACATCTTCAAGCTCTCCCTCCGACAAGCCGAAGTCCCCACCTGCTTCAAGAAGACCACCATCGTCCCAGTACCTAAGAAAGCACATGCAACGTGCTTAATGATTACCGCTCAGTAGCTCTGACTTCAATAGTCATGGCCCACATCAACTCCAGTCTCCCAGCCTGCCTTGATCCTCTTCAATTTGCTTACTGACATCACAGGTCCCCAGTGGATGCCAAATCCCTAGAACTGCACTCATCCCTGGAACATCTGGACAACAAGGACACCTACATCAGACTCTTGCTCATCGCCTACAGCTTCGCCTTCAACACCATTATCCCCTCCAGACTGATCTCAAAACTGTGTGACCTTGGTCTCAGCTCTGCCCTTTGCAGTTGAATCCTCAGCTTCTCGACCCACAGGCCACAATCAGTGAGGATAGGTAACTGTACCTACTCCACAATAACACTCAACACTGGAGCCCCCAAGGATGTGTCCTCAGCCCCCTACTGTACTCTGTGTACACCCACGAATGTGTTGCCAAATTCTGAATGAGCAGCATCTACAAGTTCACTGACAACACCCAAACGTAGTAGTACGGAACAAGAACAAAGTTGCTGGAAAAGCTCAGCAGGTCTGGCAGCATCTGTGAAGGAAGAAACAGAGTTAACATTTCGGATCTGGTGACCCTTCCTCAGAACTAGTAGTACGGATATCTAGCAATGACAAGTCAAAATACAGAAGGGAGATAGGGGGCTTAGTGATGTGGCGCAATGAGAATATCCTCTCTCTCAATGTCAGTAAAACTAAAGAACTGATCATTGGCTTCAGAAAGGAAGGAGGAGAACATGCCTTCATTTTCATCAATGGAACTGAGGTTGAGGGGGTGGACGCGGCCAAGTTCCTCAGCATGATGATACCCGATAACCTGGTCTGGATTTCCCAAGTAGATGCGATGGTCAAGAAGGCACAACAACAACTCTTCTTCCTCAGGCAATTCAGGAAATTTGGCATGTCTGTAAGAATCCTCACCATTTTCTACAGGTGCATCATTGAAAGCATACTGTCCGGGTGCATACTGTCCTGGTACGGCAACTGTTCTGCCCAGGACCATAAGAGACTACAGAAGGTGGTGTGCACAGCCCAGACCATCATGGAAGCCAACCTTCCATCCATGGATTCTATTTACACGGCTTGCTGCCGCAGAAAGGCTGCCAACAGCATTAAAGACACATCGCACCCCAGTAATGATCACCTACAACCTCTTCCATCAGGCAAAAGACACAGAAGCCTGAGCATATGCACCAGAAGGTTCAAGGAACAGCTTCTTCCCGGCAATTATTAGACTAATGAATGGACTCTCTAGCCTCAAATATTGATGATCTTCCTAACATTCGCCTAGTACACACCCTGTGCGATGTAACCTATTTGCCTCTGTCTAAGTCTTTTTACAACCTCTGGTCTATATATCCTTGCTAACTATGATCTGCCTGTACTGCTTATAAACAAAGCTTTTCACTGTACTCTGATACACATGACAATAAATCAATCAATCAATCAATAAAGTGGCTAGAACTGAACTTGGCAACCTTCCAGCAGATTCCAACGTGAGGGCTTTTCAGAATGTCCACTTCATAACTCGCAGAAGGTCCTATTGACAGTACCTGATCACCTTGCGACAATGGCACCACCAGTGTTCAATGTCCTCCCCATTTTGATTTCTGAGGCCTGTTTGTCTGGCTACTGTGTGCCCCAACCCAACTTTATTTGACTTTAAGTACACCTGACCATTGAGGCATCCTCTCCATAAAGCTGCAGCCTCAGCACTGACTGCACTCTGATTAGACTGGCAGCTGTGGTGGACAGGATAGCTGCCCCAGTGGCGGCCTCTGGTATCATGCTGCTGTGGTTGAAACAATGTCACCTCCTATCTTTGGTCCCATCAGTGGATCTTCACTGTTCTTCATAAACCTCAGCACATTAAGTCTGTTTATCTCTCTACAAATTCTGCCCAACCCACTGTGTATTTTCATCATAGTCTACTTTCCTGTCTGGTTTAGGGTACATGATCAACACAGCCTAATTGAATGATTAAACAGGCTCAATGAGCTGAATAGCTTACTCCTGCTCATATGCTATTCTCCAGCGTTGAATGAAACATTTGCTCCTGGCGATTTTTCTAGTGTGGGATGGGGGGATCGTAGTGGGAGGGGAAGGAACTGTCATGTGGTACAGACATACAGCAGAATAGGCTTGGAGGAAAGAATGGTTGCATGGTGGGGCATTGGGCAGTATTGCCAAGGAACTTGTTATATTATGCAGCTGCTTCTTTGTTGTCAACTCCAAACAGACTTCAGGAACTCTAACCATCATAATTTACATGAGTTTAGCTGTCTGCTTACATCTCAAGAAGGATGCTTAATTGTTCTCTTACATGATCCACAATCTGCAGGGCCTAATCAATGATTCGTCATCAGCCCTATTTGCCAATGACTACTCAGTTTTACAAGTAAATTGTGCCAGTGACCCACAAATTATTGAAACAAAAAAATAAGTTGACTGCACGACCTTTTGGCTGCTGACAGTTTTGATTCTACAGCTTTGCATAGTGATTCCTTGCTCAGTTGTGTGTTGATTGCAACATATTCAACGTTGAAGAAAGCAGATTTACAAAAGCCGTATCTTTTAGTGAGAGTGTTCAAATCAAAGGGAACTTCACGCTGAATTAACATAAAATGGAATCCCGCGCCACTCCCCTGCATCCTCACCTCAGGAGCAGGTTGGAAAGCTATGGACACATGGAGATATAAAATTGGGTGTAAAGGAAGGGGGAAGGTGTCATGCTATCACCCACCTATATCACTGGAATTATTTCAGCAGTTTACTGGAAGAGGACGCTCCAGAAATATCAACATTCAAAATGATAAAGGAGACCAGTACATCAGTGCAAATGGTAAGGCTGAAGCATTTGCGATAATTTCAGCCAGAGTGGATGATCAATCTTGGCCTCATTTAGACACATTTTAAACATGTATATTTTTAGCCAATTCGCTTCACTTTACATGATACCAAGAATAGCTGGAGCCACTCAATACTGCAAAAGCTATGGGCCCTCACATTCTGGCAATAGTACTGAAGACATGTACTCCAGAACTTGCCACCCCAATAGCCAAGTTGTCCCAGTACAGCAACAACATTGGCAACTACCTGATAATAATCTTCTCACTGTGACTCAGTTTGGGTTTAGCCAGGGCCACTCAGCTCTTGACTTCATTACAGCCTTCCCTCCATTGACTCCATCTACGTTTTCTGCTGTATCTGGAAAGCAGCCAACATAATCAAAGACACCTCCCACCCCAGTTACACTCTCTTCCACCCTCTTTCATTGGCAGAAGATGCAAAAGTTTGAAAACACATACCAACAGATTTAACAGCAGCTTCTTCCCTACGGTTAACAGACTTGTGAACCAACCTCTCATATATTAGAGTTGATCTTCCTCTGTAACTATAACATTATATTCTGCATTCTGTTCTATTACCCTGATGCACTTATGTAAGATATAATTTGTCTGGTTAGCATGTAAACAATATTTTTCACTGTATCTCAGTACATATGACAATAACAAATCAAATCATAAAGCAAATCAATGTGGCAAATTGCAAAGATATGTTCTGCCCACAAAAAGCAAGACATATCAAACTTGGTCAATCACTGCTCTATCTGTCTACTCTCAATCAATAGTAAAGCGATGGAATAGGATATCAACAGTGGTATCAAACAATCCTTGCTTAGCAATAACCTACTCACTGCCACTCAGTTTAGAACCTGCCAGGGCCGCTCAGCTGCTGACTTCATTTCAGCCTTGGTTCAATCATGAACAAAAATGCTGAATTCCAGAGGTAAAGTGAGAGCAACAGAACTCACCATCAAGACTGCATTTGACCATGTGTGGCATCAAAAACCCGAGAAAAACTGAAATCAATGGTAATCAAGGGGAAAGCTCTCCACTGTTTGAAAAGCTCCTTATATGGAATTGCCAGTATTGGACTGGGGTGGACAAGGTCAGAAATCACACGACACCAGGTTATAGTCCAACAGGTTTATTTAAAATCACAAGCTTTTGGAGGGGTGCTCCTTCATCACATACATGAGTCACATGTGGGACAGACCAGGTAAGGACGGCAGTTTCTTTTCCAAAAGGATATTCGTGAACCAGTTGGGTTTTTCCAACCATTGACATTGGACTCATGGTCATCATTAGATCTTCATTCTGGATTCTTATTGAATTCAAATTCCACTGTTTATCATGGCAGGATTCAAACCCACAATCCCTAGAACATTATCTGGGTCTCTGGATTAACAGTCTAGCGATAATAGCATTAGGTCATTGCCTCTGCTACAGCAAGGCTCCCTGGCTTTGTACTCAAATTCTCTTGCTATGAAGGCCAGGATATCATTTGCCTTCTTTATCGCCTGCTGCACCTGCAAGCTTGGTTTTAGTGACTGGTGTATTAGGATACCACGGTTTCATAGCATCTCCTCCTTTCCTGTTCTACTGGCATCCAGACAATAAGCTACCTTCCAGCTTTTGCTACAAAAGTGGAGAACCTCATATTTATGCACACTGTACTTCATCTGCTATACATTTGCCCACTCACTCAACTTGACGAAATCACACTGAAGCATCTCTGTACCATTCACCCTTCCACCCAGCTTTACACAATCTACAAAATAACATCGTGCCACACAAGTGCCAGGTAATGACCATCAGAACATCCAACAGAAAAGAATCATATCATTGCCCCTTGACATTCATTGGCATTGCCATAATTGAATCCTCCACAATAAACAGTTCCATTTGCTAGAAATGGAACTAGACTTGCCACTTATAATCTGTAGCTAGAATAGCAGGTAAGAGGCCAGGAATTCTGCGGCAAGTAAGTCACCTCCTGACTGCTAAAAGCCTGTCTACAATCTACAAGATAAAACTCAGAAGTGTGACGAAATACTCCCCACTTACCAGGATGAGTGCTGCTCCAATGACACTCAAGAAGCCTGATGCCATCCAGGTCAATTTGGCTTGCTCAGTTGGTACCACATCCACAAATATCCACTCCCTTCACCACCAATGCTCAGTCACTGTGATGTGTAGCATCTACAAGATGCACCGCAGAAATTCACTAAGGGTCCTAAGACAGTACCTTCCAAACCCACAGATTCTACTATCCACAAGGAAGGGCAGTAGATATGTGGGAACACCATAACCTGCAAGTTCTCCTCCAAGTTATTCACCATTCTGAATTGGAAATGTATTACTATTCCTTCACAGTCACTGTGTCAAAATCCTGGAACGCCACTCCTAATGGCATTGTGATGCCACCTACTCTTAATGACAATTCACCACCATTGGGGTGGCACGATAGCTCAGTGGGTTAGCTGTGCTGCATTACAGTGCCAGGGACTTGGGTTTGATTCCACCTTCAGAGACTGTTTGTATGGAGTTTGCACATTCTTCCCGTGTGTGCATGGATTTCCTCCAGGTGCTATGGTTTGCCCCCACAGTCCAAAGATGCGCAGGTCAGGTGGATTGGCAGTGTTAAATTGTCCATAGTGTCCCGGGCTGTGCAGGCTAGGGAAATGCAGGGTTACAGGGAGTGGGGGTGGACCTGAGTAGGATGCTCATCAGTGTGTCAGTATGGACTCAATGAACCAAATAGCCTGCCTCTACACTGTAGGGATTCTATGATTACACACCTTCTCAAGGACAGCTGGACATGTGATATGTAATAGATGCTGAGCAGCCAATGATGCCCAGGTTCCATGAATGAACAAAAAAAGCAGGCAGGGCCAGACACCCTTGGAACAATTAGAACCCCTAAGAGACCTCTTCCCCTTGCTGCTGGTAACCTTGGTGGGTGCCCATGCTAGCTGGCTAAGGGTTTGGAATTGAGATGGGTCCCCCCTGTTCAGACCTATTTGGAAATGGGCTATCAGGCTAATATGTGGTAAAAGGGGACGTGGTATTAATAAATGGGGCCTGGCGCTGATGGTCTCCACCAACAGTTGCATTTTCTGCCATCAGTCACCATTCTCTAGATGCACAATGCACCTGAGAAATGGTTGTCAGTGTGCCAAAGTGAGCAGAGTCAATGTCAGTTTGATGGACAAAAGTAAATGATCCAAAAGTGCTGGAAGTGAGGCCATTCCCTAGAGCATGGAAAAGGATGGGGATGGGGAAGTGATGCAGCATTCTGAGGGGCAGAAGCATATTTGGTCTGCAGAAGGGAAACTGAGGGGGCAGGGGGTGGGGGGGCAGCGCGTGGGGAGTGGGACTGTAGCTGGGAAAGTAGGATTGAGGCAACATTGTTGGCAGTGTGGGAAGGGGATTGTCTCCTAGAGAATGAAGCGGGAGCAAGTCCAGCAGTTGGGCAAGGTGTGGGGAAGGAGTGGATCTGGACCAATGGGTGGGAGGACCCCTTGAGTGAGGAAGAAGGGACTGTCAGGTCCCAAGGGACTAACTAGTCTGGGGAATGTAACAGGAGGTACTGTTAGAAGTGGGGGGAAGTGAGCTAAGTACAGGGTCAGTTGAATAATTACTCAGGAGTTAGACTAGGTATTTAATAATGTAAATTTTACTGAGTAACTATTTATCTAATTTCACCAGCATCCTCCAAACTCTCCAATTCAAATGCAAAATTTAAGGGAAGTCCCAGCTTTGGAGATCACGTGTCATTCCTCAAAACTCCAGACAACTTTTAACCTCTCCTCACAGGATAGCCCCACGATCCCAGGAATACATCTGGTGGAACTCCACAGCTCTCCTTCTATGACAAGTATATCTTCCTTAAGCAAAGCGGCCAGAACCGCATTCATTACTCTAGGTGCAGTCTTATCCCAGTGTTCAATGCAATTGAAGCAAGACATTTGTATGTTCCTCTATTCAAATTCTCTTGTGTGAAAAGGCTAAGACTACACTTACCTTCCAAATTCTTTCTGCATCTGCATGCTAACTTTCAGTGTCTTAATGAAAAAGGACCCCAACATCCCTTTGAACATTAACACTTCCCAATCTGTCAGGATTTACTCTTCATCTCTGCTCCTCCTCAGAATGGATATCCCCACATTATTCCACATTATACATAATCTGTCAGCCTGTCTAAATCCCCTTGGAACTCTTTGTATCCTCCTCACAACTCGCATTCCCATCTGCAAACTTGGAAATATTAGAAATTGATCCCAACATTCAAATCATTGACATAGGTTGGGAACAACTGGGACCCAAACACTGATCTTTACTGTATCCTATGAATCATCCACTTATTCCTCCTCCTTGTTTTCTGTCTGTTATCCAATTCCTGATCCATGCAAGTGTATTACCTCAGTCTCATGCTCTTTAGTTTTGTTTACAGACCTCTGGTGTGGGACTTTATCAAAAGCCTTAGGAAATCTAAATACACCACATCTAGCGGTTTCCCGTATCAACTCAGTTAGTAACATATCAAAAAACTCTTTCAGGTTTGTCAAACATGTTTTCCCTTTCATAATTCCACGTTGACTCTTCCAAGTCAAACAATTAATTTCTAAATTGTCCAGTATTTACGTTCTTTACAATAGATCCTAATAGTTTCCCTACCAGTGACATCGGTTAACAGGTCTATAGCTCTCTGTTTCCTCTCTCCCTCCCTTCTTAATCAATGAAGTTATTTATGCAATCTCGCAATCTTCCATTCTGCAGGCAGTTTTGCAGAATTAACAGAATTTTAAAAGATGATTACCAATGTATGTCTACAGCCGTTGGTTTTAACATTTAGGTTCCAAGGATTTGCTAACTTGCAGTGCCACTAATTTTTCCAATGCTACTTTATTTTACTAACAATAATTTCTTTCAGTTCCTCACTCACAGTCTTTGGATCTCAATTATTTCAGGAAAACCTCTTAAATCTTTCTCTGTGAATACCGGCACAAAGTACTTATTTAGTTTTTCTGCCATTTCTCTATTTCTCATCATAATTTCTCCTGTTTTTTCGCCCATTATGGACCCTCATTTATATTTACTAATATTTTCCTTTCAATATACCAGTGTAAACTTTTACTGATACTTTCTATTTCCTGTTCATACTCATTTCCCACTTTATTTATCAACTTATTAGTCCTCCTTTGCTGAATTCTAAAATGCCCCCAATCCTCGGGTAACAACTTTCAGCTTCCTCCTTTAATCTAACTCTATCTTTAACTTGCTTTGTTAGCCCTGGCTGTCTCACTTTTCATATCTTTGCCATAAAAGAAAAGTACATTTTAGAAAAGTAATAATTAACTCTTTAAATACAAGTCATTGTCTATCTACCATCTAACCCTTCAACGTATTTTTCCAAGCCACCCCAACTAACTCCCTCCTAACACCTTCATAACTGCCCTTGTTAAATTCAAGGCCCTAGCTTCATATTTAACAATTTTGTTTTTCAAACTTAAAGGAAAATGCTATCATACATTAATACCTGAAGCCTCTTTTGCAAGATTATTGACCTTTTTGATTACGTACTACATGCAAAAGATGTAAAATAACTTGCGCCCTGTTGGTTCCTAAATATGTTGCTCCAGAAAATGTACCTCAAACATAGAATTCTTCCTTCACAGTATTGGTGCTCATTAGTTTCACCCAGAGTATATGTGGGTTGAAGTAGATTAAGGGCCTAGTGGTATTATTGTTACTAATCCAGAGACGCAGGTAATGCCTTGGGGACCTGGATTTGAGTCCTACCATAGCAGATGGAATTTAAATTTAAGGATAAATCTGGAGTTAAATGATAATAATGAAACTGTTGTTGATTGTCAGGAAAAAGAAATCTGGTTCACTAATGTACTTTAGGGAAGGAAACCACCATCCTTACCTGGTCTTATCTACCTGTGACACCAGATCCACAAAACGTGATTGACTGTTAACTGCTGTCTGGCTGATTGGTAATGGGCAATAAATGATAGCCTAGCAAGCAATGCTGACGAATTAGTTTTCAAAAAATGTTACCCATGATTACAGGAACTCCCCTCCTTACCTGCACCCACTAATGTCCTCATTTAGATTGTGCCTTACTGTTTGGTGGCCTGTAAATCACTCTCACAAACAATAGTAGCCCCTTCCTATTCCTTAGCTGCTCCAAAATAGATTCTACATTCTCTTCATTTAACTGAAAGTCCTCTCTCACTAATACACCAATAAAATCTCCTATTACTTCACTTCCTTTTTCCTTTTTGCCTGACCTCCTTAAATGTTGAATGTTCTTTAGTATTCAGTTCCCAGTATGGGTCACCTTGCAGACTTTGTGTTTATGATGGCAATTAAATCCTACCCATTAAATTCTAATTGTGCTATCAATTCACCCACGTTGTTGTGAACACACACTAAGCAAATGTCATCCATCAAAAATTGCTTACCCTTTCACTGATGCCGATTCTCTAAGTAGATAATAAAACATTTACCTTTCTTTGTTGCAATGTTATTGTGCAGATGTTGCATTTGTGCTCTCACTTGTACATCTTGAACGTTGTTCATATCCATTAAAATGAAAGACATTCAGATCAAGGACAGTTTTAGATGTCTGCATTCTGAATTTCTCTCTCACAGTTGTTTCCACCTGTAATATAAAAGGACAAACTGCCTTGAGTAAACTGCTTGTTTTCTTTGCCAAAGCAATATTCATGCTACGTGATACAGGAGGGTAAATGTTGTCAGCCATCTGATTTTATTGACCAAAAATGAGAGATGGATGACTCAGAGGCACACAAAGAATGAAAGATCATTCCTATTACATTGAAAAGGAACCTGGGCTCCATGGCTCCACTGAGTAAATCTACTGAACTGATATATCCACTGGCCCTGTACTGGCAAATAAAGTAATCTAATTTTTATGCATAATAGGACCTTCAGAGTCTTGCATAACACACAGCTAAGTAGCAAGCAGATATTTCCATCAGATATGGCCTGGGGAGAGAAAACCATGCTGTATGCTAGAAAAATATCCATAATTGTGTCAGCATGAGGCCTGAGACATTTTAACTAGCCTGGACCTAATTTTGCAACATTGATACATCAGGCAGCACACTACCCGTCTTGACGTTTTTAGCCCTACTGAAAAGATAGCATTGCTTGGATTATGGAGGATGAAAGTTGGTAGCACAGCTGCAACTTTGAGTGTAGGTGGAAAGGTGCCCCAAGCAGGTGAGCAGGCAGTGCAGAGGCCATGCTGTGTGAGATCAACTGAGGGAAAATGTTGCAGTCAAAAATGAGCGTGGTAGACCATAGGCCGTGATGAAAGATGGGTAGGGTATCAGCGAAGATGCCAGCACTTACACTGTGGAGAGAAAGTCAATGAGCTTCTTCCTACATTGCTGTGCATTCCTCCAGATTGCTGAGACTGCACTTACCTGGGTGGGAACCTTGGACCAGAATAGCATGCTTTGGTGTTGTAGCCTCCACTGCTGGTCCTGGAGTTAGTGGAATCCCATGTTTTAAAGATGGCGAAGGCACCAGGGATGCTGGTCTATTCCAGATATCCCAACAATGGCAAATGGTAGAATAGGGATGGAATTGGAAAAGAGAGCTGCCATGGTGGTAGGACGGTGCTTAATGATTGAAATGATGATAGGAGTCAACATTTGAGGAATGCAATGGTTGGTGTCTATTTTTCTTCCTGCTAGGCAAATGAACAGTGTTAAAATTGTGGCTTTCACTTCTCTCCTTCATTCAATGGCAATTCTTAAAGAGCTTTTCCAAAAATGGTTGATATAGATTTTGAAATTATTAGCATTGTATCCACGGAGACTGGTAGGATTATGTAATTTAACTCCCCATGTTAAGTCAGAAGTTTTAAATGAAAGAGTTGAATAAAATTGTTTAAATCAGCAATGTAATGTTGGTAACTACTAGATGTGCAATTATTACTAGTAACACAAATCTGAGCAGTTAATTAAAGTAGGATTTCTTCTCTGATAACAAGAGTTATGTTTTCATAAACACTTGAGGCCCTTGCCCTGCAATCCCTATCAGTAAATACTCTGCTGTGTTGGAATAAGAGCTTTGACAATCGAGATCTAATTAATACACATTAAGCTGCGTGAGATTATATAAAACCAAAATACCGTGGATGCTGGAGGTCGGAAATGAAAACAGAAAGTACTGGAAAAATTCAGCTGGTTTAGCTGCATTTGTGAAGACAGAAACAAAGTCAATGTTTAAAATCCAATATCACTTTTCATTTTTGTATTAGATTGTAAAAGACTTACCACAAACAGGGAAACAATCATTAATACATTTCTATATATATTTAGGGACTTGTTAGAAAAAACATAAACAGGGTCAGTTAGTTCAGTTGTTTGGATGGTTAGTTGGTTGTGATGCCAATTGTGTGAATTCAATTCCTGCACTGGCTGAGGTTACTATGAAGGATTCTCCTTAACCCCTCCCCTTGCTTGAGATGCAGTGAATTTTAGGTTAAATCACCACCAGTCATCTCTCCCTAATGAACGAGCAGCTCTCTATGTTCTTGTACCATCATAGCAACTTGCCTGTAACCTATAGGAGGGGCCATGGACTGGTGTTTATCTGCAACGTCAGCCTTTGTCATGATAGTCCGCGCCACACTCCCCTCCAGCCCCACCACACCCGGCACTTTTCCTTGTAACCGCAGGAAGTGCTACACCTGCCCCCACACCTCCTCCCTCACCCCCATCCCAGGCCCCAAGAAGACATTCCACATCAGGCAGAGGTTCACCTGCACATCTGCCAATGTGGTATACTGCATCCGCTGTACCCGTTGTGGCTTCCTCTACATCGGGGAAACCAAGCGGAGGCTTGGGGACCGCTTTGCAGAACACCTGCGCTCAGTTCGCAACAAACAACTGCACCTCCCAGTCGCGAACCATTTCAACTCCCCCTCCCATTCCTCAGATGACATGTCCATCCTTGGCCTCCTACAATGCCACAGTGATGCCACCCGAAGGCTGCAGGAACAGCAAATCATATTCAGCCTGGGAACCCTGCAGCCCAATGGCATCAATGTGGATTTCACAAGCTTCAAAATCTCCCCTCCCCCAACCGCATCCCAAAACCAGCCCAGCTCATCTCCACCTCCCTAACCTGTTTTTCCTCTCACCTCAAGCCACACCCCCATCTCCTATCTACTAACATCATCCCGCCCCCTTGACCTGTCCGTCCTCCCTGGACTGACCTATCTCCTCCCTACCCCCCTACCTACACTCACCTTTACTGGCTCCATCCCCGCCTCTTCGACTTGTCTGCCTCCTCTCCACCTATCCTCTCCTCTATCCATCCTCTATCCGCCTCCCCCTCTCTCCCTATTTATTTCAGAACCCTCTTCCCCTCCCCCATTTCTGATGAAGGGTTTAGGCCCGAAACGTCAAGTTTTCCTGCTCCTATGATGCTGCTTGACCTGCTGTGTTCATCCAGCCCCATGCTTGTTATCTCTTTGTCATGATAGTAACTGCTTTTCCTCCCCCAGGATGTTTGGTCACACGACTCTCATTGTATTGAACACAACTATCTTTTTAACAGTACAGTAGCACAGAGTTAAAAGGTCAATGCTGTTCTGTACCACATCTACTGACAAAGTCAACATCCCTAACTCTAACAAAGGAATTAAAAGCCTCTGGCCTGTGAAAAGCAGACACCAACCTGCATCTGTGTACTCTGCAAGTAAAGACCTCTTTTCATAACTGAAGCAGGAATCACATTTCAGCAAAACTCCCACAGAAGACTTTCAAAGGATTTTTTTAAAGGGAAGAAATAGCTTTCAGGCTCCTCAACCATTGGCTAGCCAATTGACCCGTCCTCAGAAAGGGCTGTTACTTCTATTTTAGATTTTATGGCTCCTTCTTAAAAAGCAACGGCATGATAAACTGGTATTCTAAGGTTGTTTTGTGTTTAAGTCATTACTAATTTAGTGGACTCATTATTCGTTCCAATCCAATGGGTGAAATTTTTACAACCCCTGAACAATATGGCCAAAGGCAAGTCAGTTGGGAAAATAGGGTGAAAATGCGAAAAAAAATTGTTTCTCATTGAGAAATATCTTCATATAAGGTTTCAATGGCAAGAAGAGTAGTCGCAAGTGAATGGCAAAGGGCCTCTAATTATGACCTAACCTTGGCCCATTTTCAGGTCGCTACTTTCTGAGGTGGCAGAGAGAAAATAGATTGCGCCAATACCCAACATGGAAGTCAGTGCAGGTGGGTAGTGGCTCCTGTTCGTTAGTATCATTTTCAGGAATCCATTTTGGCCAGTACTTCCGACATGTCAGTGTGTGGTCCATGGGCAATGACTGCTATAGGCAGCTATAGGGAGAGGCTGAATAGGCTGAGGCTATTTTCCCTGGTGCAGCAGAGGCTGAGGGGTGACATCAGTTAAGGGATGTTCACACAGGGAGTAAAAAGCAACACCTGATCTCTGTGCAGAAGTTTCAACAGGTTAATTGGCTGGTGGGGGGCCATTCTCAGGGGTTTCATTTCCTTACATTTGGGGAGTGGGCCATGGTGAGTCCTGCAGCTGAAGTATAACCCTCCTGGTTATAGGAACTCAGGAACTCAATCAGGGAGCTGCACAGTGATCTGTCAAGGGTCTAGTCAGTCATCAGTCAGAGCAGTCTTTCCAATCTGGTAGGGGCCTGGGTGTCTGAGAATTGAAAGTCAACGGAAGTAATCAGGGATCACTGGTGAGATAGGAATGTTGGGAAGTTAAATGTTGAGATCGCAGGCAGCATTCTGGATTGCAGAGGGGGCAATCACAGTGAAGGGAGCAGCTCCACTTATAGGGGAGACAACAGAGTATTGGAGGGCCAGAGTACTGTGGGAGGTGGGAACATTGATGGCTAACATCACCTTGTCTATGATGATCATTATAACTAAGCTGAATGTTTGGTGCTCAGGGATAAAATTGAGAAATGATGGCTAAATAATGGAGTTGCGTAAGATAAGGCTGAAGCTTTCACCGCAATCTTCAGTCAGAAGTGCCGAGTGGATAATCCATCTCGGCCTCACCCAGTGATCCCCAGCATTACAGATACCAATCTTCAGCCAATTCGATTCACTTCATGTAATATCAAGAAATAATTGCAGACACTGGATACTGCAAAGACTACAGGCCCTGACAACAATCTGGCAATAATACTGAAGACTTGTGCTCCAGAACTTGCCGCCCCCCAAGCCAAGCTGTTCCAGTACAGTTACAACACAGGCATCTACCCGGCAATGTGGAAAATAAAAAGCAGGACAAATCCAACCCGGCCAATTACCGCCCCGTCAGTCTATTCTTGATCATCAGTAAAGTGATTGAAGGTGTCAGCAGCCCTTGCTCAGCAACAACCTGCTCAGTGACACCCAGTTTGGGTTCTGCCAGGACCCCTCAGCTCTTGACCTCATTACTGCCTTGGATCAAACATGAACAAAAGAGCTGAATTCCAGAGGTGAGATGAGAGTGACAGCCCTTGACATCAGGGCTGCAGTTGACCGAGTATGGCATCAAGGAGCCCTAGCAAAACTGGAATCAATGGGTATCAGGGCGCAAACTCTCTAGTGGTTGGAATCATAACGGATACATAGGAAGATGGTCGTGGTTGTTGGAGATCAATCATCTCAGCTCCAGGACATCTCTGCAGGAATTCCTCAGGGTAGTGTCCTCAGCCCAACCATCTTCAGCTGCTTCATCAACAACCTTCTCTCCATCATAAGGTCAGAAGTGAGGATGTTCACTGATGATTGCACAATGTTTAGCACCATTCGCAACTCCTCAGATGCTGAAGCAGTCCATGTTCAAATACAACAAGATCTGGACAATATGGCTTGAGCTGACAAGTGACAAGTGACATTTGTGCCATACAAATGCCGGGCAATGTCCACCACTAATAAGAGACAATGTTACCACTGCCACTTGACATTTAATGGCGTTCTCATCACTGAAAACCTCACTATCAATATCCTGGGGGTTATCATTGACCAGAAACTCAACTGGACTCACTGTGTATAACGCTGTGACTATAAAAGCAAGTCAGAGGCTAGGAATACTGTGGCAAGTAACACACCCCCTGACTCCTCAAAGCCTGTTCACCATCTAGAAGGCACAAGTCAGGATTGTGATGGAATACTCCCCAGTTGCTTGAATGAGTACATCCCCAACAACACTCAAGAAGCTTGACACTATCCAGAACAAAGCAGCCCACTACATCCACAACCATCCACTTCCTCCACCATCGATGCTCAGTAGCAGCAGTGTGTACTATCTACAAAACGCACTGCAGAAATTCATCAAAGATCCTCAGGCAGCACCTGATGCAATTGTGGGTCAACCCACAGCAGGTGGACTGCAGCAGTTCAAGAAGACAGCTCACCACCACCTTCTTAAAGGCAACTAGGGACAGGTAATAAATGCTGGCCATCAGCAACAGCCATATCCCACAAATGAATGAAGAAAACATAGGAAAGCTTACAGGGACATTACAAGTATTTACAAAATTCTGCATTTGTACCTTATGCAGTCAACAATGTTGAATAAAATCCTGGCTACAAGCAGTCTTCACCATGCGGTTGATCACTTCAAATTAATCCAAGCAATCTCTGTAAAGAAGAAATAATTTCAGTCAACCTATAATGGGTCACCTGCATTCTACAATTCTCAAAAACAAGCTGCACAAGGTGCAGGAGCTGTTCTCCACAGATATAGAATTGTAATTTTTTTCACAATGTTCTCTTAGATACAAAGCTGCCTTTCTTGGGTCACGAGATGGCTGGAAATTAGAGGAGATGTTGGCATTTTTCCTACAGTATTGACATCTCCTGCTTTATGTGTGCCACATGGTTTGTGCAGCATACATCCGAATAAATTCTTCTATGTTCAAGGTTCATGTAAAGGCATCACATATCTCAATTTATGGTGGACAATGGTAAGCTGTCAGTTATGTGTACTGTGACCTCCCTACTGATTACCTTATTAAAAGGGAGAGGTGGTTTCTGATATTTCCAATATCAGCTAATGGGAACCATCACCAAAGGATCTAGGCACAGCATCCTTTTTTCATGGCTGCAAAACTGCACATGGACATTGACAATAATGAGGAACATATGCATTTGGAAGCCCAGGACCAGCAGTACTCTCTCATGGATTTTGAACACCTTCCAATACAATTCCAACGTAAGGTCTGCTCATGACGCAGAGGAAGTGCAGGAGGTCCACAGCCTTTTGTCTACAATGGAGTGTCCTTCAGATGAGTGAGAATGGGTATGTCCTTGGATATTGTAACAGAACTAACCTTAACCCTATCATAGGTGCTATCTGTTGAAGCATCCCAGATGCAGGGCACTATAGACAGAATATAGGTAGTGGTGACAACACTGAATCTTAACAGTGCCACAATTTAAATAATAAGGACAGGTTCAAATTGGTCAATGTTGGTCTCATCTTTGACCGTCATGACCACATCTTACAAGTCCGTGTCAAGCTCCATGAAGTTTCCATGATCCCTCAATCCTTGAAAACCATCAGGTTTCTGCTACTTTCCAAGAAATATATGCCTTACAAGGATAGTTTTTGGGAAACAAGGGCTTTTCTTTCCAAGCCTGGATGATTACTGTGTTACACAACCCCCGATTGAGGACAAACTATGTATAATGTATAATAACCTTCTTCCATTGGGCCATTGAGGTTGTACATTGTATGCTAGCACAGGTCTGCAAATTTGCTGCAGTATGCTACAGAGTGCACTCTGTAATCCTTGCATACTTTGTTCAGAAAAGCTGGAGCAGGAAAAAAAGGGGAAGCGATGAACAAATAGTAGCTTCGATAGAGGGCAGCATTTTTCCAAGGTGAAAGATGAGGCTATTGATCAGGAGGAATATAACCTTCACCATGATAGAACACAGCAAGCCAGACAGGACTTATTTGGCAAGCACCTCCAATGAAACTGAGTTAAAGGAAGTCATCAGTCATTGACTGTAAATGTGTTAGCGCTAAAAAAGCAAGCAGCCCCTGTTTATTCACAAGTGCAAATGCTGCTTCTCAGTTTTTTGTTCTTTCTCTGTTGGTTAAAAAGTTAATGTGTCAAACTATTGGGAGGCTTCACAAATTCTGATGCTAATACATGGCACTGTTTCATATCAGTATGTGAACTCAGGTAAGAACAGCAACTCCTCAGACAGGGTGGTAACATAGTTTGGCATTAGGGAGGATATACTGTCTAGCTTCATTCTCGAAGCTGCAGCTGAAATGAGTTGATCAGGCAGGTGGTAATGTAAATTGCAAATATATTTACAAAAGTGCTATTGCCACCTGTGTACCCTCATAAGGTTTTCTCTCTCTCGAGTCCTGGGGTCAGCAACTGCCCTGTAATGAATTCTGCTGGTCTTGCAGTTCTGAGCTGCCAACCCTTGGTATGACTATGGCTAGAGGGCCCAGATATGCTGAGAGCATCCTGGCCAATGCAGCCAAACTTTCTTGGCTTAACCTTCCACATGTTTTAAGGTCGCAGGCAGTGTGGAGGAGGAGGGGCTCTATGCCTCTGAAGTGTACTAAGAGGAGACTACTGTGTGGCCTGTATCGTCCAGTTAGCTGGCTGAAGTCACGCCCTGTCACCTTGGTCCCACGTCCCTATGTTGCTTTTCCATGGATGCTGATTACTGACGGCGAAAGTGATGGCGTGCAGGTCTATGTGCATTCTATGCAATGAGCATTCTGCTTAACCTGGCTCTCCATGGCAACTGCCAACTGTCCGTGGAGACAGTAAGATGCACATATGCTGGAGGCAGCCTGTTTAAGGATGGTATAGTTGAACTCCTTCAACCTTTGATGCAGTTTCCCAAGTGTTTCTGATGTACCTGCCTGCTGCTCCTGTGTGCGCTTTTGAATAAAGTTATTAATCACTGCACCATAGGAATCTCTCCTGCCTGGAGCTGAGCAGCTGCCTGGATTCCAGAATTCCTCTGAATGTAAAGTGGTGTGTTTTTCCTCAGCTAGCTCCATGATGTGCTCGTGACTCTAATCTAGCTAAAGTATCCACTGAGGAGTCTGTATCTGAACTGCTGGAGTAAGCAAGGGAAACCCTTGTTGCTGCTGCCTCTGCGAAATTTGTGGCTTCTTCCTCAGAAGGTGAGGAGGACACCTGCAGGGTGCATGCCACCGGTGCCTGCAGATGACATGACAGGGAATGAGTTAGGCAATAGAGGAGAAGCTTGACCTTGTTAAAAGTCCATTCATGGTGCTTGCAATGAGGGAGAAGTGCAACACTTGACATTGAATCTTACTTGTAGCTGAGACATGGAGGTCTTGGCATTGGTAACATGAAAGGTCGTGGTTCTCTCCTGCTAATGTCAGGGACCATACCACCTGTCTTTGGCCTCTCTGCCCTTATTTTGGACTGCTTTCTCCTAGAATAACACAGGAGTAGGCATTGAGTGAAATGAAAGGAATTGGTACAGCTGTTAGTGGTAACTCAAGTCAGTGAGTAGGAGGTGAAGAGGGCATGCAGGGCTAATGGTCTGAGAGAAAGAAGCGTGTGAGAACAGTTGAGTGGAGATGTTGCATGCAGTATTGAGAGAGGAAGACCATGAGCCTTAGTGCGAGGTGGACGTAATGGGAGAGTTAGCTTAAAGAAGAGGCAGCAGACAGAAGATAGTGGCACTTACTGTTGTGGAACACAGAAAGTCCACAGAATATCCATATTGCTGGATATTCCTCCAGACTGTGCAGACTGCAGTAACTGGGATGGTACCTTTTGACCAGGGTGCAGTGCCTTGGTCTTTTCTGGTGGTCCTGAGGCCAAAGGATGGCCCTCCTGTCCATCACCCCATCTACAAGGATCTCCATGTCCCTGTCACCAAAATGGGTGCCAACCTGCATTTATCAGCCATCTCTTGAGTAATTCTTTGTATCCAGGAACTGTGAAAAGTGGTGCCAGTGACAGGAATGCCGAAAGGTTCTGGCAGCAGCGAGTACTGCCCTCACTGGTGAGCACAATTCAGAGTGATAACAGTGCATTCGAGGGGTGATGCATACTTTGTGAGGTGAACACTGCAAAATTGCACTAAAAAACTCACTAGAGTTCACAGATCGAGAAATGCCCCAATGAATATGGACTGGTAATCTGTCTGTAACATTGCTTAATTTTTTTTTTTGAGAAGTGTTCCATTCCTCCACACTCCTCACCCTGTGCTCTTTCTACACCCACTCACCAATGTTTTCTCTGTTTTTCAAGTTCTTTATGCTGAAGTCAGTTCCATAAATTCCAATCACCATCTTTAAACTTCACCCGATATCGAATCTTAGCATGGAGGTCATTCTTGCCATCACCATTTAAGTAGAGCAGCTCATCAGCTTATTGGACTCTGTTCAATACTTATTCCATTCATTTCAATGGGATACAAATCAAATCTGTTGTATATTGAGAAAGCAATTCACTCCTTGAAGACCTATCAAAAGGGATGGAAGTACACATTACTCTCAGTTCATACCTATTATAAAGGAAGGCACAGAAACTGATTCAATCCTGATCTCACCACACACTTGGAATTTATGGATCAAGTTCAGGAACAAAATCATGGCTGCTCTAGGTTCCAAACAAGCATTCTCTTATTCCAGTTCATTCTAGCACTCAATGTGCAACACCAATTCTGCAAAACCAAAATTCTCAAATGCATGTCTTCCATTTTCTGCAAACATTCACTAACTGACTGAAAGAATATCCCTAGGCTTTAGGTTATCAACTGGTTTATTGAGAAAACCTTGACTCTCTATTCCCTGGTTTACTGGTAATTAACAGAAAGCTCTCTTGTACTTAATTACGTTCCTTCCAATCAACGATATGAAATGTTGCAGTAGCTGAGTGTTTACCCAACCTCAGTTAACCTCCTGGTGGAGACCAGGAAATGCATAGCAAAGTTCCACAAACACGGTCAGAGAAATTTGTTACATACTTCGCAAAATAATTAGATCGGGAGATGATTGGGTGATTTATGAATGGCAGTAGGCAAAATGTATCAAATTAGATTAAAAACTCTTTTGCAATGTACTTTCTTTCTCATTGGTAATAGAACAAAATTTTAGAAGTACAAATTGGACTGACAGAATCGTTACCAACTGCTGATAAATTGAACATTTCTCCATATGTCCCCCTCGGTTACATCTGCTGCAAATTGAGTGATAATGTTTATACATAAAAATGCCAATTCAGTTAGGATAGATAGGAATGATTTTATTTTGTGAAAATTGCATTGGAAGTACTAGTCATGAATTAAATGATAATGTTAGCAAAATTTCATGCACAGATTTTGACTCAGAGCTTGTTTCTGAACTTGTTGAACTTGTTTAACTTTGCACAATAGTGTTACAAATCGTCCAGCATCGATTTAGCTGCAGGTTATAAATCTGTTGTAATTTGTTCCAAACTGTATGAATCCTTATTTAATCATATGTATATATATTATTCTTACCTATGCTTTTGCATTTCTTATATTAATCCTTAATTTATACGTCTGTTAACAATTCATCAACTAATCAAATATTTGTTACTATTTTCTTTAGCAAACATTTTCAAAATTTTAGGTACCTCTATTGATCTTTGTGGCCAATTTTAACTCCGGGTTGTTTTTGGATGAGTCAGTAGCTATGTGATTCAGAACCCACAGGTGCTGCAGAAATGAGCCAAGGATATTTTAACTCTTGAGACTCATTCAAATCCTGTACCTGTCCATTGCAAAGACCCCATCAAATAGTCTACCTCCCTCATTTTCCTCAGCCTAACACCCACTAAAAGCATCATCTATGTCTTTGTCATCTCTAGATTCAACTATTCCAGTGCTTGACTCTCTGCCCTTGCATCCATCATCTCCCATAAGCTTCAGCTCATTTAAAATTCTGCCTCTTAAGCCTCAATTGTCTATCACTCCTATCCAGTAATAAATGTGGAAGTCATTATTCAATACGGTGAATTTCACTATGGTGAAAGTGTCAGCTGATATCCCGTTTTTATTCAAAGATTATTGCTTCAGCACCATTCCAAAATTGAGGACAAAATTATACGGGAAAAGGAAAAAGGAAAGATTACTTTGATAGCATTGTAATATTAGCCTCCCAATAGTCAATGGGAGATTGATGAGCAAATATGTAAGGAGATTGCAGATAGCAAAGTCGCACGGGGTCAGAGGTGAGCTTGAAAGATGGATAAAAATCTGGCTTGGTCATAGAAGATAGAGGGTAGCAATGGAACAGTGCTTTTCTGAATGGAGGGCTATGACTAGTGGCATTCCGCAGGGATCAGTGTTGGGACCTTTGCTGTTTGTAATATATATAAATGATTTGGAGGAGGATTTAACTTGTCTGACTAGTAAGCTTGCCGATGACACAAAAGCTGGGGGAATTGCGGATAGCAACGAGGACCGTCAAAGGATACAGCTGGATATAGATTGGTTGGTGACTTGGGCAGAGAGATAGTAGATGAGTTTAATCCAGAAAAGTGTGAGGTAATACATTTTGGAAGGTCTAATCCAGATGGAAAATATACAGTAAATGGCAGAACCCTTAAGAGTACTGATCAGCAGAGGGATCTGGGTGTACAGGTACACAGGTCACTAAAAGTGGCAACGCAAGTGGAAAAGATAGTCAACAAGGCATATGGCATGCTCGCCTTCATCTGCCAGGGCATTGAGTTTAAAAATTGGCAGGTAATGTTGCAGCTTTATAGAACCTTAGTTAGGCCGCATTTGGAATATTGTGTTCAATTCTGGTCGCCACACTACCAGAAGGATGTGGTGGCTTTGTAGAGGGTACAGAAAGGATTTACCAGGATGTTACCTGGTATGGAGAGCATTAGCTATCAGGAGAAGTTGAAGAAACTTGGGTTGTTCTCACTGAAACAAAGGAGGTTGAGTGGCGACCTGATAGAGGTCTACAAAATTATGAAGGGCATGGATAGACTGGACGGTCAGAAGCTTTTTCCCATGTGGAAGAGTCAGTTACCAGGGGCCATCGGTTTAAGGTGCAAGGGGCAAGGTTTAAAGGTGATGTATGAGGCAGGTTTTTCACACAGAGGGTGCTGGGTGCCTGGAACTTGCTGCTGAGGGGATAGTGGAAGCAGATACTAAAGTGACTTTTAAAGACAGTCTTGACAAATACATGAATAGGATGGGAATAGAGGGATAAGGTCCTCGGTAGGGTAGGGGGTTTTAGTTTAGACAGGCAGCATGTCGGCGCAGGCTTGGAGGGCCTGTTCCTGTACAGTAATTTTCTTTGTTCTTTGTTCAAATAACAAGGTTGTAATAGTAGGGGATTTTAAATTTCCTAATGTCAACTGGGACTTCCATAATGTTAAGGGCATGGATGGAGAGAAATTTGTTCAGTGTGTTCAGGAAGAATTTCTCATGCAGTATGTAGATGGGCCTACTAGAGAAGGGGCAAAACTTGATTCCTCTGGGGAAATAAGGCAGGGCAAATAATGGAAGTGTTAGTAGGGGACCACTTTGGGACCAGTGACAATAATTCCATTAGATTCTAAATAGTTATGTAAAAGGATAGATCTGGTCCACAAGTCAAAGTTTCTAAATTGGGGCAATTTTGATGGCCTTAGACAGGAAGTTTAAAAGTTCATTGGGGGAGGCTATTTGCAGGCAAAAGGACATCTGGTAAGTGGGAGTCTTTCAAAAGTTAGTTAATGAAAGTTCACGGCCAGCACCTTCCTGTTAGAGTGAAGGGTAAGGCTAGCAGGAGTAGAGAACCCTGGATGATTAGAAATATTGAGGCCCTGGTCTTGAAAAAGAAGGAAGCATTTGACATTTATAGGCAGCTGGGATCAAGTGAATTCCTTGAGGAGTGTAGATGCTGTCAGAGTACTGTTAAGAGGCATATCAAGAGGGCTAAAAGGGGACATAGGATGGCTTTGACAGATAAGGTAAAGGAGAATCCAAAGAGATTCTACAAATACACGAAGGGCAAAAGAATAACTAGGGAGAGATTAGGGCCTGTTAAAGATCAGCAAGGTCATCTATGTGCGGAGACACAAGAGATTCTTAAATGAATATTTCTCTCGGCAATATCTACCATCGAGAAAGGCATGGATGGAAGGAAATTTGGGGAAATAAATACGGATGTCTTGAAGAATGTCCACATTATAGAAAAGGAGGTGCTGCAAGTCTTAAAATGCATTAAGGTAGATAAAGCCCCAGGACCTGATGAAGTGTATCCCAGGACTTTGTGGGAGGCTAGGGAGGCCCTTAGTGGATGTATTTCTATCATCAACAGCCATGAATAAAGTGCCCAAACATTGAAGAGTGGCTGGTGTTGTGCCATTATTTAAGAAAGGCAACAGGGAAGTGCTTGGCAATTACAGACCAGTGAGCCTAATGTTCATGGTGGATAAGTTGTTAGAGGGGATTCTAAGAGACAAGTCCCACTGGTGTTCGGAGAGGCAAGGACTCATTCGGAATAGTCAGCATGGCTTTGTGTGTGGGAAATCATGTCTCGCGAATTTGATTGAGTTTTTCAAAGAGGTGATCAAGAAAGTAGAAGAGGGCAATACAGTAGACATTGTCTAGGTGGAGGCCTTTGACAAGGTACTGCATGGTAGGTTGTTCAGTAAGGTTAAATCTCATGGGATCCAGGGAAAGCTAGCCAATTGTATACAAAATTGGCTTGATGGTAGAAGGTAGAGGGTGATGGTACAGGTTGCTTTTCAGACTGTAGGCCTGTGACCAGTGGTGTGCCACAGGGATCGATGCTGGGTCCACTGTTATTCATCATATACAACTGATTTGAGGGAGAATTTAGGAGGTATAGTTAGTAAGTTCACAGACGATCCCAAGTTTGGTGGTATAGCGGACAGTGAAGATTATCTGGGAATGCAGCGAGATCTTGATCAACTGGGCCAGTGGGCTGAGAAATAGCAGATGGAGTTTAATTTAGATAAATGCAAGGTTTTGCATTTTGGCAAGGCAAATCAGGGCAGGACTTACACAGTCAATGGTAGGGTCCTGGAGAGTGTTATAGAGCAAAGAGATCTAGAGGTACAGGTTTATAGCTCCTTGAAAATAGAGTCACAGGTAGGCAGGGTGGTGAAGAAGGCTTTTGGCATGCTAGCTTTCATTGGTCAGAGCATTAAGTATAGGAGTTGTGATGTCATGTTACAGCTGTACAAGATGTTGGTGAGACCACATTTGGGGTAATGCATGCAGTTCTGGTCACCCTGCTACAGAAAGGATAATATTAAACTAGAAAGAGTGCAGAAAAGATTTACTAGGATGCTACCTGGACTGGAAGTTTTGAGTTATAAGAAGATGTTGAATAGGCTGGGCATTTTCCCCTGCAGTGAAGGGAATTAGGGGGTTACCTTATAGATGTATATAAAATCATGAGGAGCGTAGAAAAGGTAGATAGCAGACAGCTTTTCCCCATTGTACAGGAGTCTAAAACTAGCGGACGTAGGTTTAAGGTGAGGGGAAGAAATACAAAAGGGTCCACAAGGCCATTTTTTCACACAGAGGGTACTGAGTGTCTGGAATGGGCTGCCAGAGATAGTGGTGGAAGTGAGTACAATTTTGACATTTAAGAAACATTTAGACAGGTACATGGATGGGATAGGTATGGAGGGATATGGACTAAACTCTGGCAAATAGGACCAGTTTAAATTGTGAAAACTGGGCAGCATGGGCAAGTTGGGTCGAGGAGCCTGTTTTCATGCTGTAGATCTCTATGACTCTATGAATACAGAGATGAAGATTTTATGATAAGATTTTATGAAAATAACCATGTACTAATCAGCGTATGTTGTTATTAATGAATAAATCAAACAGCATCTTTTCCTGCACAGTCAAATGGGCAAATCAAGAAGTTGCTAGCTGAGTTGTCCTGCTCCTCTAGAAGCTGCACAACACAGCACATCTTAATCAAAAGCTTCCAGCACATGAAATGATAGCTATTGTTGTGCAGTAAATTCTTATTTACTGGAGTGAAAGTGGGATTTTACTGATGTGATAAATCTAAACTATTGCCAAAGAATCTCTATGCCACTACAAAATATGTTTTATACATGTGGAGCACATTCCTTCAGATTTCAATTACAGTTAGAGAACTTAACAAATGTGAACAAAGTGACTGTTAATAACATTTTCACCGTTTATTTCATTTCTTTCTTTAAAACCATATTTCTCTCCCTTTGTTTTACTTTAAGTGTACAATTTGGCATTGAATAATCTAACACTTCCCATTGCAGATGAGTTTGCTAATTAAGAATTCAATCATATAATTGGTTGAGGAGATAATGGGTGGCACGGTGGCACAGTGGCTCAGTGGTTAGCACTGCTGCCTCACAGTACCAGGGACCTGGGTTCAATTCCACCCTCAGGCAACTGTCTGTGTGGAGGTTACACATTCTCCCTATGTCTGCATGGGTTTCCTCTGGGTGCTCTGGCTTCCTCCCAAAGATGGGCAGGTTAGGTGGATTGGCCATGCTAAATTGCTTGTAGTGTTCAGGGATGTGTAGATTAGGTGGGTTATAATGGGATGGATCCAGGTGGGATGCTCCAAGGGTCAGTGTGGACGTGTTGGGCTGAAGGGCCTGTTTCCACACTGTAGGAATTCTATGTAATCCAATCCAAAATGTAAGAATAAATAATGTCCAGTCGCAATCATTCATTGCTAATTGCAAAATCAGGGTCCATGTGAATTTTAACAACCAAAGATTCTCATTTTGCCAAGTGCTTATCATTGTTGTATCATTCAATTAGATGTGAGCAATTAGACTTTTGAACAAACAAATATTATGATCCATTTTATTTGATTATTTTCAGAGTATTATTTCAGTTCACCTGGCCTTCTTGAAATTGTATTCAAACCTATTACAATAAACTGCATATAAATTATTCTAAACGAATTCTATGATTTTGTTTTGCTCCTATTTCCCTATTTAAAAGCAGTCGCCAGGGTTTCCCTGTCTATTCTTCAGAATTTGAATAGTTTAGATAATTGTGAGTAATGATTATTTTAGTGCTGCGGGTTATAAATGTTTAAGACTTCAAATGTTGCAATTGTTACATTATCTTTGGAGCAATACTTGTTGCTTACTGATGCTGCAACTTTGCATTGCACAACTCCTGATATAGGAATTTAAGATCACAACTAGGCAATTTAGTGCACTAAGCCTGCTCTGCCATTCAATTACAATATGGCAAAACATTTACCTCAATTCCACTTCCCTGCAATATCTCCATATCCTTTGGTCTCATTAGTTTCCAGAAATCCATCAATTTCTGTTTTAACCTTACTGAATGATTGACATTCCGTAGCCCTTGAGGGTGGAGAGTTCCAAAGATTCAAAATCCTCTGTGCAAAGAAATTCCTCGTCAGCTCAGTCTTCAGTGGCTTCGCCCTTATGCTGAAGATTATTTATTCTGAAAAAAAAAGTCTGGTTTTGGATACACCAGCTAGGGGAAGCATCTTTTTTATATCCACCCTGTCACATCCTCATTGTGTGAAACTCTGGAGAACACATACACAGTCTCCTCAATCTGTCTTTAAAAAATCCCACTTATCCCAAGCATTAATATGGTGAACCTCTGTTACAAAAATAGCAAGTGTATCCCTCCTTAATTAAGGCAACCAAACTGAACACAATACTCCAGCTGAGGTTTCACCAAAGCTCTTTACAACTGCACTAAGACATATTCACTCCTGTACTCAAATCCCTTTGTGATAAAGGGCATTGTTGTAGAAGACAGTAGCTGATAGAGTTAAACGATATAAAAAGATAAACTCTGCACATCAGGATATAAAAGACTGTTTTGTGGAGGAACTAAACCAGTTCTATGTGCTTCTGAAGCATTCTGCATGTGTTCACCAGAGAGTATATGATGCTTCAGTGAGTGTTCTTAGTGCTAAGAGCATATAGCTGAAGTAGTGATCTGTATTTAATCTTATATTGAGCTTGAGAGCCTCACAAGAGACTATTGCATATCTCAAATGCATTGTAACTAGCTACATATTATGTCATACGACTAATTACTATTCATTATGATTCATCCTACCTCCTACCAAAGACTACTTTCTCCACATGGCATCAGTAGCTTAGACTGATCACAGCATGAAGGATTGGTGACAATGAATATACCCAATACATTCCAAATGGTTTCAGCAGGAAACAACACAGACGAGATTCTTGCTGTGTGGAGATAATCTGCCTGCTATTACACAAAAGCCAACATACCATTTACTTTCCATTTGCTACACTTACGTGCTAACATTTAATGATTCATGAACAGGTCCCGTTAGGCATCCGTACCTCCCAACCAGTCTTCATTAAGGAATATTCTGTCTTTCTATTTTTTCTCTATGACCTCACATTTATTCACATTATATTCAATCTGCCATGCTCTAATCCATCCACTTAGTCTGTCCACATCCTCTGGAAGCTTCCTTGCACCTCCTCAACACATACCTTTCTGCCCAATTTAGTGACATCAGCAAATTTGAAAATATTATAATGGTTTTCATTTACAATTTTTTTAAAAAAAATTGACCTATTTTTCTAATCAACCTGTTGAAAGATCAGTACAACCACTCAAGCAGTTGGGAGTTGACCCTGGGCCTCCTGGTCCAGGGGTACGGATACCACCACTGTACCACAAGAACCCCTTGGCTCCCATTTACAAATCACATATAGAGATTGTGAACACTTGTGGGCCTAGCACTGATCCTTGTGGTACACATTTACTAACAGCCTGCTTTCTTGAGAATGATTCATTTACTTCTACTCTGTTTTAGTCTAATAGCCTAGTAGCCTATTAACGAATTCTCAATCCATCCTACTGTATTTCTCCAAAACCCATGCACTCTAATTTTATTTTCTAAATTCTGATGAGAACGTAATCAAAAGCCTTCTGAAATTCTAAATACGCCGTGTTGACTGGTTCTATTTTATCAATGCTACAAGTAATACAGTCCTACCAATTTAAGTTGATCCTGAATAGGCTGACATGCCACTTATTTCAACCACAAAAGTCTCCATTTTTCTAGAGATAAAAGGTACTGCAGATGCTGGAGAATCCGAGATAACAAGCATGGGGCTGGATGAACACAGCAGGTCAAGCAGCATCATAGGAGCAGGAAAACTTGACGTTTCGGGCCTAAACCCTTCATCAGAAATGGGATTTCTGATAGCATTTAGCATTTCTGATGAAGGGTTTAGGCCCGAAACGTCAAGTTTTCCTGCTCCAATGATGCTGCTTGACCTGCTGTGTTCATCCAGCCCCATGCTTGTTATCTCCATTTTTCTATTTGTCTATTCTATTTTACATTCAGCAATTGTTCCAACTTCCCTATATCTAATCCCCTGTATAGTTTTAAATTTCAAAGTAAATGTTCCTTCTTTCTTCAAGAAAGGGTGCAACATAGTTTTAGCACAGCAGGTTTATCAACTCAATCTCAGTGATGAGATTGCTTTTAGAAGTGATAATTTGAGAGAAAATTGACAATCACTTAGACTGAATGTGCATTAATTAAGGGAAGACGGCATGGATTTGTAGAAGAACAAATTTTGTTTATGTAATTTGATTGAGTTTTTCAATGAAATAATAAAGATGAGGAATAAAAAGTACAGCAGCAACATTGACATAAGTAGTCTCAGAGACAGGAAACAGGCTTGGGGTGAATGCCACTGCAGAAAGGTATACAGGAGAATCCCTCAAGGGTAAGTATTAGGACCACTGCTTTTTGTGGTCTTGGGTGTGCAGGGTACAATTTGAAAATTTGCAGATGACAAAAAACTTTTAAGTATCGCAATCCATGAAGAGCATAACCTAGAACAAAGGACACTGACAGTGTCCCACTTTAATAAAGTCCCACATGGGAGATGCATCATGAACAGCCTATGAGATGCAAGGAAATTTAGCTACTTGGATCCAGAATTGGCTCAGTTTCAGGAAGCAACTGTGATGCAAGGTGATGTTGTTATTGTGATGGGAAACCTGTGTCCAGTGGAGTCCCACAATGTTCAATTTTAGGGCTATTGCTGTTTTTGATACATAAAATGATTTAATGCAGGAGAACCAAAAGAACTGTGGATGCTGTAAATCAAAAACAAAAATACAGATTTCTGGAAAAGCTCAGCAGGTCTGGCAGCATATGTGTGGAGAAATCAGAGATAACATTTCGGGTCCATTCTGAGCTCAGTTTTACCAGCAGTCTCTATTTCTTTTAATGTAGGAGAAATGATCAGAAAGTTCATGGAAGATACGAAAATTGGGGGTCTGGTAAATTGTGAGGAGGATTGCCTTAGATTACAGGGTATATTGCACTTGGGCATTTACAGGCTGGTAAGATGGGCTGATCAGTGGCAAATGGAATTCAATTCAGGTAACTGTGAGGTGATGTACCTGGGCAGGACAAACAAGGTAAGGGAATAGCTGTTAAACGGTAAGACTCTGGTGAGCATTGAAGATTAGAAGAACCTTGAGGTGCATGACCCCCAGTCCCTTAGGTTAGTGGGACAGGTAGATAAAGTGTTTAAAATGGCATACGGGATATTTTCCCTTATTAGGCAAAGCATAGAGCTTGGGAGTGTGTATGCTGGAACTGTATAAAAAGTTGGTTAGGCCACTGCTGTAGTATTCTGTGCAGTTCTGAAATCCACATTAAAGAAGAATGTGAAAGCAAAAGAACTACTGATGCTGGAAATTTGAAAAAATTGCAGGAAAATCTCAGCAGGTTTGGCAGCATCTGTGGAGACAAATCACAACTAACATCTGGAGTCCAGTGACCCCTCTTCAGAACTGGTGGTAGCTAGTTAAAGGATAGCTTTTGTACAGAAGATGGTGGGGGGGGGGGGGAGGGGGGGGTGGTGGCAGTGCAAGCAGGTGGGTAAAAACAGGTGGATGCAGAGCCCAAAGAAAGAGAAAAACATTTGGACAGAAAAAGAAGTGGTTAAAAGTTAGGGGTCGAGGGGAATGAATAGCTGGTAATGGGGACTATTAGTATTGACAATGGGTAGCAGCCTGTGTAATGGCTAGACAGCACTGAAGATGTCACTTAGAAGGAGGTCAAATTTTTGCATGAAAACCAGTCAGCTCGGCAAACCAACCAATAACTCCAGCGACAACCCGAGCTACAGATCTTCGCAAAAACATTAAATCTAATCAACATAACTGCTGTGCTGTATCCGAGATAACAAACATGGGGCTGGATGAACACAGCAGGTCAAGCAGCATCATAGG
>JAHRHZ010000061.1:7427379-7438266 GCA_024137785.1 Ginglymostoma cirratum | reverse complement strand
ACCTTTTATCTCTGCTGTGCTGTATCTGCTTGTTAAATAACAACATGTGAATGAAATAAGCTGTTATTAATTTGAAAATCAGCCAGTAAGTTCAAGGGGTTAGAGATAAGTGAGAGTTGCGAACACTTTCGAACTTGCTGAACAATTTCCTTCACTGCACCGTTTACTCTGTACAAACTAAATCTCACCCGACCCTACCTATTATTTTAATAACTTGCTGAGTTTACACAGTAAATGCCTATACAATTTGCTCCAGAAAAATAAGTCTTGGCATTGTCCATGCAAATATATTTAAACACTATGATCATTGTTAATGTGCCAATTAACCGCGCAAATCCAAAAAACTAACAACTCAAACTGTGGATTCTCATCCTATCTGATTCTCATCCCATCTGATTTATTTTTTAAAGATTATATGTGTCTCAAATTTTGAACTTAATTAGTTTTTGTGTACTTTTCTTTTCTTCTCTTTAGCTTCATCCAGTCTTCCTTTCCCTGCCTTTGTTTCTCGTGCGGTACTTGACTTTAGTTTAATCTACTTCTCAGGCATTCCTCTTTCTTTCCTCAATCAATAAGTCTTGTTGGTTTAGGTGATCTCCTAAATGTGTCCATTGCCTTTGCTATCATTACAAGATCACGATGACAGTGAGTTACAGAGCAAGAACTTTCAAGCTGAAGGGTACGAAAACATGTCTAACAGGGCATGCTCCAACAAGATCTGACTTTACATTTTAATATTCTTAAACAATGTCGGTAGATACTTCCTAAGTATGTTAATCATGGCAATGTAATGATCATTGCATTTACTTTTCATAAGCTATTATTTCAACTGGTATGTAAATATGTTACAATAGTGTTGTGCAAATCCATTATCATTTAACTCAGAAGGCACAGAAGGCTTTCCTGCTAAAGGAAAGATGTTGTTAAACTTGAAAGGGTGCAGAGAAGGTTTACAAGGATGTTGCTGGGCTTGGAGGGTTTGAGCTATAGTGAGCAGCTGAATAGGCTGGGGCTAATTTCCCTGGAGCATTGGAGACTGAGGGGTGAACTTGTAGAGGTTTATAAAATCATGACGGGCATGGATAAGGTGAATTTACCACAATGATGAATTCATTGTCTTACATGTCTTATTTATAAAAATTCACAGTGATCTAATCCATGGCAGTGGGAAATCCTGGCTCTGGTAAATATTTTAGGTTGCCTGGAGAGGATGGGGAGGAAAAATCACAGCATTAAATCATCAGAACTTGGCAGACACAGGAGCTTAATTGGGAAGTGATGATCTCAGTGTTAAGGGTTGAGGATGTGGTGGAGGCAGATTTTAATGAATTATTGAAATGTTATAAAAGAAACGACAATTTTAAGGATGACCGTATTTATGGTCATGTGTGTGTGGAACAATGATAGTCTAATTCAAGGTGTCCTTTTAAAACCTTCAGTAAATTAACGTTGCTATTTTTAACAGCAGATAACGAGCACTTTATTAGAAGATGTCAACAATCTTTGAAAGGTTGTCAATTGAAATATAAGTTTAATAACTTTTAGTGGCTTCGAGTTATGTAATTCGTCTCCATTTACAGTCATAGACTCATAGAGCTGTCCAGCATGGAAACAGACCCTTCTGTCCAATGCGTCCATGCCAACCAGATATCCTAAATAAATCTAGTCCTACTTGTCTGCATTTGGCCAATATCCCTCTAGACCCTTCCTACTCATATACTCATCCAGATGCCTTTTAAATGTTGTAATTGTAACATCCTTCACCACTTCCTCTGGCAGCTCATTCCATACATGCACCACCCTCTGTGTGAAAAAGTTGCCCCTTAAGTCCCTTTTAAATCTTTCCCCTCTCACCTTAAACCTATGCCCTCTGGTTTTGGACTCCCCTACCCTGGGAAAAAGACGTTCACACACATGACCGTAAATACAGTAATCCTTAAAATTGTCGCTTTTTTTAAGCATTTCAATAATTCATTAAAATCTGCCACCACCACATCCTCAACCCTTAACACTGGGATCATCACTTCCCAATTAAGCTCCTGCATCTGCCAAGTTCTGATAAATTAATGCTGTACTTTTTCCTCACCATCCTCTCCAGTCAATGTAAAATATTTACCAGAGCCAGGGTTTCCCACCGCCATGGATTAGCTCACTGTGAATTTTAAAAATATAACATGTAAGACAATGAATTCATCATCATGCTAAAGTCATGCAAAAAAAGCCACAGTTACTCTGATATACAAAAACAGAAAACACACCAATTATAAAAAATATTCTCATTAAAATATAAAGCTGTACAATGCACAGTTTAGAAACAAGTGTTTATTTGATACAAAGCAAAATACCGCAAATGTTGGTAATGTAATATAAAAAGAAAACAAAATACTGCAGAAACTCAACAGGTCAGGCAGCATCTGTGGGAAGAGTGAGATTTAATGTTTCAGATCAATAACCCTTTAACAGGTCATCCATAAATGAGATACATTTGCACACAAAATCCAGTTCAGGACACTTATCTTGGCTGTTATGACTCATCACTAAATTAATATGATTTGTTAAATTGTACAACAACAGAAAAGGAGACAAGTGAAATGTATTAGCTGACAGAAGATTGGAGAACGCTTCCATTTTCAGACCATGTGACTCATAAGTATCTAGTTGGCTATTAAAATTGACCTCAATGTTTTCTTAACATAGCTAACATTTTCTTCCTGTTCATGCTGCTAAGGTCTTGTTAGAATTTGAGGCACATAGGTGCAGAACATGTCTGGAAGATATGCTGTACTCATTCCCAACTCCTTTTGCTTCATTTTAAATCCAGTTCCGGTATCCCATATCTAGCCATGCACAATGTAAAATTCAGAAAATGCAAACCAGGGAATACAGCTCCCAGCATATTTCTAACAATATGAGTTGAGAATAATTCTAGTTGAAGACATAGCCTTGACATTTAACATTACTGGGGTGGCAGAAGAGAGATCTTTCGTCTTCCCCTTAGTTTAGTTTACTAGAAACATACCTAACATCACTTGTCAGGAAATTGATGAGATTGGCTGCAATGCTGGTCTTGTTCCCTGTCCAATTTCACTGAAAGCAACAGTCTGTAATGTTCTGCAGAGGGAAAATTTCAGTTACAATCAACCCCATGAATCGCCAGTCTGCCAACTTTCACTACAATTCCCCAAGCAACACTGGCAGTGATCCTAATTCATTGTGTTCCAGTTAATAAAATTAAATAATTACACATTCCATTAGATTTCTCTACTATTCTCTAGCCTCCTCCCATTAATTTTCATTTCCCCAAATTTTCTCATGCACAATCCCTCACAACAGGAATGACATTTTGATGCTGGTTTGGAAACACCCAATCATCTATATGATGATCACCAAAACCCATTGGTCCACCTCTCTCTACATTATTAATCATTTCTCAGATGTGTCCAAACGCTCAGTCTAATATTGATGCTGTCACATCACAGCTTCCTATGTGAAGAACAAATTGCTTGTTATCTCCGTAACGTTGATTGTTCTTTCACCCTTTCCTTTCAATTGTTTACGATCTGTCCACTTTAACTCTAGGATATTGAAATCATCTACGATTATCACGTTGTGATTCCCTGCAGGCTCTCACACTTGTTGGAACAGCTGACATCTACCTCTTTACTCTCTATTCGATGTGGATTGGAGCTGCCAAATACGATTCAGTTGTCCTCATATTATTACTAATTTCTGCCCAAATTGTTTCTGTCACTTCTTCTGCTTATTACTTTTAACCTTTTGTATGCCACTATTAACATTGCAATCCTCTTCAAACAAGAAATTCATGAACTACTAACACGGTGTGGCATTGATGGTTTGTAACGTACATGCAGTTCATACGAATGACTGTTTCTTATTGATGGTATTAAAAAAACTAAATATCCAAATAAATGATTTTGTACATCACACCTTTATAGGGCTTTGAAGCACTTGTTTCTGTGTATTAATTTTACTTCTACCCTCAAAGAATTCAAAAAGCTTTGAGACTGAGCTTTATACAACAGTTGATAGTTTAACGTCATATTTTGTGATTACTTTTAAAACCTTCAGTTCAAGATTAATAAAAAAAATTTAAGCACTTTCTTGAAGCTGTTCTTCTTTCTTTTGTGAGATGTGCAAGAAATAATGGGTAATTTTCATAATTCAAATTCAATTCAAAATATTCGGTTTCGTGCAGACACTATCTGACCTCTTAACATTGTGATTTCAATATTTGTTGCCAAAATGTTTAATAAGCTGCCATTTCCAACACCTCCAGAGAGATGTCACCACCAGACACGTATTCCCCTTCCCTCCCTTGTCAGACTTCGGTGCGATTGTTCCCTCCAGGAAATCCTGGTCCATTCCTCCTCCACTCCCAACATCTCATCATACCCCCACCATATCTGCCCATGCAATCATAGAAGGTGCAATACCTGCCTGTTCACTTCCTTCCTCCTCAATATCCAAGGCTCCAGACACACTGTGGCATTGGGGACATGAAATATGGACTTGGCGACCGCTTTGCGGAACACAAAAGTGACCCTGAGCATTCAATTACCTGCCATTTCAACACACCAGCATGTTCTCAGGCTGGCTGTTGTGCTCCAGTGAAGCTGACCCTTCTGAGGAAGGGTCACCGGACCCTAAACGTTAACTCTGTTTTCTCCTCTACAGATGCTGCTAGCCCTGCTGAGCTTTTCCAGCAACTTTGTTTTTGTTCCTGATTTACAGCATCCGCAGTTCTTTTGGTTTTTAAGCTGAGCACAAGCTGGACGGCATCTCATTTTCTGCTTGGGGACCCTGCAGCCTCCTGGACTCAATATCAAGCTCAGTAGTTTTAGAACCTGAACAACTTCCTCTATGTCCTTTACCCACCCTACACCCCTGACCCTGTCGTGACATGGATTGCTTTCAGCACAGCCAACCCATTTTCGCCAAGTTATGGTCCCCACTAATAGCTTTTTCTTAATCCTCCCTGACTTAATATTATCTTTGCCTTTGTCTGCCCAATTGTCTTTCTCTCTCTGGGCTCTATCTCCATCTACTCACTTACTCCTTTCCTCCAGCCTCGCCTTCAGCAGATGCACCACTTTTTCCAAGCTAATAACTGTTCTGAAGAAAGGGCACTGGGCCAGAACGTTAACTCTGCTTTCACCCCACAGATGCTGCCAGACCTACTGAGATTCTTCAGTAATTTCTATTTTTGATTCAGATTTCCAGCATTCCGCAGGTTTGTTTTGTTTTGGTGTTTATTGACTGATCTGGTTTGACCAAAAGTCATTTATTCACATCAATTATTTCAGATTTGCAATCTTTTGTACCATTTTTGATAGGCAAGGGAGTCAAGTGTTTATAAGGTGCAGCCAGACAAGTGGAGCTGAGGCCATAACCAGATCATCCATGATCTTATTGAATGGTGCAGCAGGCTCAAGGGTCTATTCTGGCTCCTAACTCCTATATTTTTCTATTCCCTCACTCAGCATCTTGTTCCAAGATCCATTAGATCCGAGAGCTTTTCATTTTTCTGGCTACTCTCATTATTTGACAGTTCTTATTAAGCATCAGGATACAAGGTGTGAATCCCTTTATGATGGTGTGTACACCAAGTGAAGTGTGCAAATGTTGCAGAGATCCTCACCCTATTTACATCCACCTGCTCTTATTGGGAAGAGCTTTCCCAGATTCGAAGGAAGGTTCTTGAATAAAAAAATGAACAGTTTCCCTGTCCACAGATGTTGTCAGACCTGCTGAATACTTCCAGAATTTTCTGTTTTCATTAGCATTTCCTCAATTACTGATTGGCTCCTTGAACGTTCCATCTTTGTGGGTGACAAAAATAGGAAGAGTGAGTATTGCCCCACACAGTATCTCTTGTATTGGACAACAAATGACCAAGATAAATTCCAATAATGGAAGTATTTGCAGGTTAGACTGCTCCGTCCTCCCAATGGAATGATGAAACAAACCAGAGGAGAAACCGACACATTTTGATAACAGCAAAACAGCATTTTGCCAGCTCCAAACTCAACTGAGATATAGGCAAACAAAAGGTTTTTGAGGTTGGTTTTGATAAATGTGAAAATGTGACACACAAAAGTAAATGATAAAAGATTTCATTTTTTGAAAAATAAAATCAGATACCTAGCTCATTTCCTCTTTGACAGCCCACTCAAAAAACAGACAGACAGTCGGTTATGAAACTAGATGGGTGCTTCACCTCTGCTGTGTCTGTGGAAACCGTTGCCATAGAATTATTTTTAGTTTGCATGTGATTCACTTAGCTGACATGTAGACAAATGCTTTCAGCCATAAATAGTCACTGATAAAACCACAACCAACAGCAATAATGAACAAGAATGAATATATTTTAAGAATTTTATTAAAAATCAGAGTGAACCATAATGAGGTTGGCATTTAATTAACATTGAGTCCTGGAAAGTAGTTTTGTTTGCTGATTATATTCAGCATTTAAGAGAACAAAAAGTCGTGGAAACCAGGATGTGCTTTATCAAGAGGAGAGGAGAGAGATTTAAAAAAAGACATGAGGCAAATGTTTTACACAGCGAGCAGTTCACGGGTGCAATGACCTTCCTGAGGAAGTGGTGGACGTAGGTACAGTTACAACATTTAAAAGGCATTTGGATGGATACATGAATAGGAAAGGTTTCGAGGGAAAAGGGGCAGGAGCTGGCAGGTGGGACTAGTTTAGTTAGGGATTATGTCCGGTTTTGAGTGTTTGGACCGAAGGTTCCTTTCTCATGCAGTATGACTCTATGATTCTATAAAAATCAGAAAGAAAGAACAAGCATTGATAACAAGCGTTTCATTCAGAAGGAACAAGATTGGAAATCCTCATTTTCTCTTGCACTGTATTTTGGTATCTACGAACACCTTCTGAAAGCTTACTAATGAATTCTCCATAAATTGCACAGTTGCAGTCACTAATTGTAGTCTTTAGGTAGGGCAACAATAGAGAACAAAAGGAGAACCACTGATTGGGGATTTCCTCATAGAATCCCTACAGAGTGGAAACAGGCTGTTCAACCCAACAAGTCCACACTGATCCTCCAAAGAGCATTCCATAATCACCAAACACTCCCACCTATCCCCGACTGTAACCCTGCATTTCCCATGGCTAATCCACCTGACATACGCATCCCTAGGCAATAAGTGGCAATTTAGCATGGCCAATCAACCTAACCTGCACCTAACCCTTGGACTATGGGAGGAAACCAGAGCACCCACAGGAAACTCATGCAGACTTAGGGGGAACATGCAAACACCACACAGACAGTCACCTGAGGCTGAAATTGAACCTGGGCCCCTGATGCTGTGAGGCAGCAGTGCTAACCACTGAGCCACCATGCCACCCATTTTTTTTCTAATAGGAGGGTATATAGTAGAGGAGGAACTGTGGGAGGAAAGATAAGTGGGAAGGAATGGTAGTGAGAAGCAGGAATGAGAAGAAGTGCGGTAGAAAAGAGAAAGTGAACAAAAAGGGGTGATTAAAAAGAGGAAGAGGAGAGAGTGGAAGGTTAGCAATGAGGCAGGGAATAGAGGAGAGAGCAATGGGACAATAGGGCCTGAGAGTCAGGTAGAATCCTGGTAAAGGAACAATGAATGGGTAGAAAAAAATTGAGGTGGAGAACGGGGATTGTGGAAACAAGGAGGTGGGGGGGTGGTTCAATGTATTTAATGGAAAGGCATGGAAGAGAGAGAATAGAATGTTAAGAATGATGAAACATTGAAGGTTATGGAAAGAATAGTGAAGATGTGATATTGGCCATTAGGTGAAACAACCTTTCCACACAACCTTTCTGGTTGGAAATACGTAAGTAGTGGAGTACCACTAAGATCAGTTTAAGGACTTCCATTCCGTACCATCTACATTAATGGCTTGGAGGAGCGGTAGAGTGTAATTAATCCAAACTTGCTGAAGATATAAAAATAGATGGGAGGGCATGTGCTGAGGACAAAAAGAAGCTTCAAGGGGATATAAATAGATTGAATGAGTGGGCACTTGTGTAACAGATAAGTTTAATGTAGGTGTGAGATCATGCACTTTGGCCAGAGAATCAAAGGTAGACTATTTTTAAATGGAGAGAGACCCAAAAAAAGTGCAGCAGAGTGATCTGGGTGTTCTTGGGTATAAAGCACAAAATGTGAGGATGCAGGTGAAGAAAGTAATCAAGCCAAATGGAACTCTGGCCTTTATTGCTCAGGGTTGAAGTTTAGAAACAGGGAAGTCTTGTTAAAACTCTACAGAGTGATGGCAAGGCTGCCCCGTGAGTGCTGTGTGCAGTGTTGGTCCCCGTTTTTAAGAAAGGATGCACAGACATTGGAGGCAGTTCAAAAAAGATTCACAAGCCTGCTTCCTGGGTGGAAGGACATGATAAATGATTTAGAAAGATAAGCGATAATTAATGGGTTAGAAAGATAAGGGATGATCTTTTTGAAACATACGAGATTTTGAGGGGTCTTGACATGACAGATATTGAGATGGAGTTTTCATTCGTGGGAGACTCAAACCAAGGGACACACTCACAGAAAAGGGTTCATTCATTTAAAACTAAGATGTGAAGGTATTTCATCGCTCAGGGTGTAGGGAGTATCTGGAATTGTCTAACCTAGAGAGCTACAAAGTCTAGATCACTGAGAGTAATAAAACAGGAGATAGACTTTTGAAATATCAAGGACTTGATGGCTATGAAGAGTTGGTATGAAAGAGGAATTGAGGCCTGGGGCAGATTAGTCATGATGTTATGGATTGAAGGGGCAATCTTGAAGGGGCAAGTGTCCTACCTCTAACTCCTATTTTTTATGTTCTTATTTGATTCCAGCCATGGGGCAATTTTTGTAATTCTTCTTGGGCTGAAGAACCTCCTTTGGCAGGTGAAGAAATACAGAGAGTGAAGAAGACAAACACCTCACAGATGTCTCCTTGCTAAACAGACGGAATAAGGTGGATTGAGAACTTGGCTTCATCAGGATAGCTGGCTTTTCCATACAATTAGGAGTTATTTACTACAAGGGGTACCACACACTCAATGTTCAGTTAGTGAGCAACCACATCCAAAACATCATGCCCCTGAATGCCCGCTATCCTTGTCAAAGTCATGTTGCTTTCACCTTGAATTAATCTACAGCTTCAGCCATCTACAAGATGCTACATCAAGCCAGAAGTTGCTCAGCCACAAGGATCCACACATCAGGCAAATTACTTAGTTATACAACCCTAAAGTCTGTGGACAGTCTTATTACAAAGATAGCCAAACTGCAATGAAGAACATCATTAAGCAGACTATCATGATGCTGAAGCAACATTTCCAATGCCTGGGCCATTCCAGGGATCCTCCACAAACTGGCAGCCATAAAAGCACAGCCTGTCCTCCCATAGCTGCAATGACCATCTCATGTGTGGACAGAGAGCAAGATGAGGTGGAAGAGTCACATGGCACTACCATGTTGCGAACACATATGCACGAGTGTGTGATCAGACTCTGGTTCCCTTGAACAAATTTATGGATGATGAGAACCTGCAAGTTCCCTTGAGCCTGGTGCCCATAGACTGGATGGTAGCATTCTGCGACTGTGCAGTACCAGGCTGAGCTTGCATGGTAGCAAGCCTGAATTTAATGACCTCAGTCTGAGCTTCCACTGCACCACTCAGATGGCGGGTGGTCACTGCCTGTGCTGCAAAGGAGGCTGAGATATCAGGCACCAGAAGCATCATAATCAGATCCATACATGGTGTCATGAAGTTCATCACTTCTTCCAGACAAGAACGAATGGGCTGTGCATAGGAACCTGTGTCAAGGTAAAGCTGGACACCTGCATTCCCCTTGACAGTCACAACAGGCTCTATGGCAGGCTTCTCTCTGTGCGCAGCCATCAGTTTTAATTTTCTCTATGCCACCCCACTGAAGTCCTTATCTGTACCCTCTGTAACAGAATGCAAGCACACCCTCTGGGTTACTGGCACATGCACTATCTTCTTTCCCTAGCAATGGTGCCTGGTGATTCAAAGCATGCAAATTCCATATCTGTACTATCATTTAAAGTATGTACAATGGCTGCATCTTGGCCTGTGACTGCAGAAAGCAGGTTTAATTGCAACTTCTTCCTCTAGACCATCAACCTTAGGCACTACTGACTGACCAAGTGGTAAAAGCTTTGATATTTGCAAGCAGAAATGCACAAGGACAAGCAATGGAATGAGGAAAAGGAAGAGAAGATAAATAGGAGGTATATGATTACATCATCTGCAAATCGTCCATCAGAGTGGATTACAGGATAAGGGTGAAGTGTGATTTGAAAAGGTGGTTAGAGTAGGAACATAGCATCACCTTCAGTGATTTCATAACACTGGTGGCCATGGCCTTGGTAGTAGCCAGTCCAATTATTCCCAACACTTTAGCCTCATGGGTGCCAATGTGGACAGCCATGCCTGCTTCACCTCAGTTTACTGCTGTCTACTATGAGCCACCTTGTCCTACAAAACAGAGGGAGCTTTATCAGTGAATGTGTTACAATATACTTGGATAGGATGCCTGCCACAATAGAATAGGCGGCAGCGTGTGGAAACTGATATGTGAATTTGTGGCCTGCAGCAGTGTTAAGTGTCTGATGCTGAGCTGGAATATTTGCATGTGGGTTATGGCACCAAAGGTAGGTGAGTAAAAGGGATGTGGTGATTGAAGCAGACAATGAGGCTAATGGGAGATAACAAGCATGGGGCTGGATGAACACAGCAGGTCAAGCAGCATCATAGGAGCAGGAAAACTCGACGTTTCAGGCCTAAACCCTTCATCAGAAAGGTATGTTTTAGAAGGGTGCAGAATGGGCCATTGTGATGTTAAATTTGAT
>JAHRHZ010000061.1:7383256-7426979 GCA_024137785.1 Ginglymostoma cirratum | reverse complement strand
ATCAAATTTAACATCACAATGGCCCATTCTGCACCCTTCTAAAACATACCTTTCTGATGAAGGGTTTAGGCCTGAAACGTCGAGTTTTCCTGCTCCTATGATGCTGCTTGACCTGCTGTGTTCATCCAGCCCCATGCTTGTTATCTCGGATTCTCCAGCATCTGCAGTACCTTTTATCTCTTATCAATGAGGCTAATGGACCTACTGTTGGGAGTTGATATGAAGTATTCATTGTCCTTGAACACTCATGTGAAGTCATTACACTTCTTGCGGCACTACATTCATATTTTTAGTGGCAAATTGATTTATGAGTTGGTTGGAAAAGCTGTTGGCCTGACAGAAGAGAACCTTTCTCTTTATGTCAACAACTATCCAGAAATTTGGGCATATACCCTCTTCCCTCTCACACCTTCTCAGATCGTTATTGAAGCTTTTCCAATGATATTCAAGCATTTCAGCCACTGCTAGAACAGACACTCCTTTATGAAGCATGTTCTGAGTTTAAGTAATACACATTAGCTATTAGCGATAGAACGTGAAATATTAACTCTGTTTTCTCTCCACAGACAGTGCTAGAGGTACTGAGTTTCTCCAGCAATTTCTAATATTGTTGTTTTAGCTATAAGTGATGTTGGTCTTAAATGATATTGACTTTTCTGCAGAGGCATGCAGCCAAAGAACAATTGATTTAGCACTGGCTTGTAGGTCACAATCTATAAAACAAGGAGGGAGCACAAAGTTTACATAATACATCATATAACATAATCCCACATTCAGATTTGCTGGCTATCCAATTTAACCCCTTTGATATTTTATCATTGACTGCCTGACCAGAGAAATAGTCTTTTCCAATTCGCTTTATCAAGTCTTCATAGTGTTAAAACTCTCTCAAATCTTTTCTTAGTCTACTCCAGTGAGATACAGTTCAAATGTTGCGAACATCTTCACCCAAAAAATACCAACTGGGCGAACCTATTTGAACCCCTCTTCATTTGTGACAGAAGGGACTGAGTGCATTGATCACAACTAAAACAATGGCTTTTGTCAGCATGTTAGCTGCTCATAGTAGGAATCCTGCTACTTTCTCATGATTGAACAACCTCACAACGGTTAGCAAAGTATATCAGAGCACAGTCACTAACTCACATTGTGCAACACAGATTGTGGCTTCATTCACTTCCTTGTCCCTCATTCTCTTGCTTAGTCATCACCCGACTGTGAACATTACTCGATTATAAAATAGGCAAATGTTGAAAACATTGAAAGTTCACCTTGACTCATAAACACCTTGCCAGCATATCATTTCCCACAGTGATTCTGCTAGTCTTGAATGATAGTTCATTTTCAAGGGACAATGTTGCAATGCTTCTCAATATCAAGGAATCTATATGATCAAGTGTCCATGGTATTTAAATTCCTTCAACTTCATATTATCACCTCAACGTAACAAATCAACATTAACTGACTGCAACTGGGTGATGGAACACTAAGACTGAAAACTGAGTTTACACGAGTTTAATTTTAATGTAATGCCAGCTGCCCAGACAAAACTGGATGAGAGGAATACTAAAATGGAGTAGATTAATTCACCCATTCAGAACTTTCTCTATTCTGGCGACCTGCAATTTTAACCTCTACAATTGTATAGGTGGCCAAAGTGCCCATCTCCATCATGTAGTAGAATCATTATTTTTTGTGACAAGGCAATGGCAAGAAATTGGCAAGAAATTGGGAAAATAAGGCAAAATGTCAGGAGAGGCCCTTCTTGATGTCAAGACCAAAAGCTTACATTTTCCAACAAAGACCTGGATGTCAAGGTGAGATTTTCACTACAGAGGGATGAGAGGGCTACTAACATTGAAATTTGCTCATCTAATCTCACCTCAATAATTGCGCTCTGGGAAGGTGAGTGAACGGATATATTTGGACAGTGGCTAAGCCCCAGACACTACACGTGTAGGGTCTGCCACCCGCCCTCCTCCTCTGACCAAAAAAAAGACTCTGGTGTGTTGATAAGGTAAGGGTTTTGCTCTTCCGTTTTTTTTAAATCAAGAGCTGGTAAGTAGAGTGATTTGGTACAATTTTTTTTTCATTTCATTTATCTAGTATTTGATATTATAGTAGAACTAAGTTAAGCTTAATAGTAAGAATGGCAGGAGATCCCAGACCCGTGTTATGCCCCTCTTGCTCAATGTGGGAGCTCAGGGACGTGGCTGATGTCCCTGACTCCTACACAGGCAGAAAGTGTGTCCAGCTGCAGCTCTTGTTAGACCGCATGATGGCTCTGGAGCTGCAGATGAACTCACTTTGGAGCATCTGCGATGCTGAGGAAGTTGTGGATAGCACGTTCAGCAAATTGGTCACACTGCAGATTAGGATTGCAGAGGGAGAAAGGGAATGGGTGACCAAAAGGCAGAAAAAAAGCAGGAAGGCAGTGCAGGTGTCCCCTGCGGTCATCTCCCTCCAAGACAGGTATACCGTTGTGGATACTGTTGGGGGAGATGGCTCATCAGGGGAAGGCAGCAGTAGGCAGGTTCATGGCACCGTGGCTAGCTCTGCTGTATAGAAGGGCAGGAAACAGAGTGGAAGGGCTATAGTCATAGGGGATTCGATTGTAAAGGGAGTAGATAGGCGGTTCTGTGGTCGAAAACGAGACTCCCGAATGGTGTGTTGCCTCCCAGGCAGGGATGTCTCAGATCAACTGCAGGGCATTCTGAAGGGAGAGGGTGAACAGCCAGCTGTCGTGGTGCATATAGGCACCAATGATATAGGTAAAGAATGGGATGAGGTCCTACAAGCAGAATTTAGGGAGTTAGGAGCCAAGTTAAAAAGTAGGATGTCAGAGGTAGTAACCTCAGGATTGCTACCAGTGCCACGTGCTAGTCAGAGTAGAAATGAAAGAATAGGCAGGATAAATGAGTGGCTTGAGAGATGGTGCAGGAGGGAGGTGTTCAGATTTTTGGGGCATTGGGGCCGGTTCTGGGGGAGGTGGGACTATTACAAATCAGACGGTCTACACTTGGGCAGGACTGGAACCAATGTCCTAGGGAGTGCCTTTGCTAACGCTGTTGGGGAAGGTTTAAACTAATGTGGCAGGGAGATGGGAGCCAAATGAGAAGGCGAGTGGACAGTAAGGAGGTAGTAACTAAAGGCTGTAAGGAACTAGATAATGAAGTCAGTGTGACTAAAGGGAAGAGTAGGCAGAGAGCAGATGATGAAAGCAAAGGGACAGGTGGTCTGAGGTGCATTTGTTTTAATGCGAGAAGTGTAGTAGGTAAGGTAGATGAACTTAGGGCTTGGATTAGTACCTGGGAGTATGATGTTATTGCTATTACTGAGACTTGGTTGAGGGAAGGGCAAGATTGGCAACTAAATATCCCAGGATATAAATGCTTCAGGCGGGATACAGAGGGAGGTAAAAGGGGTGGAGGAGTTGCATTACTGGTCAAAGAGGATATCACAGCTGTGCTGAAGGGGGGCACTACGGAGGACTTGAGCAGTGAGGCAATATGGGCAGAGCTTAGAAATAGGAAGGGTGCGGTAACAATGTTGGGGCTGTACTACAGGCCTCCCAACAGCAAGCGTGAGATAGAGGCACAAATATGTAGACAGATTATGGAAAGATGTAGGAGCAACAGGGTGGTGGTGATGGGAGATTTTAATTTTCCCAACATTGACTGGGATTCACTTAGTGTTAGGGGTTTAGATGGAGCAGAATTTGTAAGGAGCATCCAGGAGTGTTTTCTAGACCAATATGTAAATAGTCCAACTCAGGAAGGGGCCATACTGGACCTCGTGTTGGGGAATGAGCCCGGCCAGGTGGTTGAAGTTTCAGTCGGGGACTACTTTGGGAATAGTGATCACAATTCCATAAGTTTTAGAATATCTCTGATACAGTTTTAGAATACTGATGGACAAAGATGAGAGTGGTCCTAAAGGAAGAGTGCTGAACTGGGGGAAGGCCAACAATATCAAAATTCGGCAGGAACTGGGGAATGTGGATTGGGAGCAGCTGTTTGAGGGTAAATCCACATTTGATATGTGGGAGGTTTTTAAAGAGAGGTTGATCAGACTGCAGGACAGACATGTCCCTATGAAAATGAGGGATAGAAAGGGCAGGATTAGGGAAGCATGGATGAAATTGTGAGACCAGCAAAGAGGAAAAAGGAAGCATACATAAGGTCTATGCGACTGAAAACAGATGAAGCTTTGGAAGAATATTGAGGAAGTAGGAGCAATCTGAAATGAGGAATTAAGAGGGCTAAAAGGGGTCATGAAATATCTTTAGCAATAAGGGTTAAGGAAAATCCCAAAGTCTTTTATTCATAAATAAGGAACAAGAGGGTAATTAGACAAAGGGTTGGTCCACTCAAGGACAAAGGAGGGAAGTTATGCGAGGAGTCGGGGAAAATTCCCCTCCCCCATTTCTGATGAAGGGTCTGGGCCCGAAACGTCAAGCTTTCCTGCTCCTATGATGCTGCTTGGCCTGCTGTGTTCATCCAGCCCCACACCTTGTTATCTGAGATTCTTAGTGAGTACTTTTCATCGGTACTCACTGAGGAGAGGGACATGAAGGATGTTGAGGTTAGGGATAGATGTTTGATTACTCTAGGTCAAGTTAGCATAAGGAGCGGGGAAGTGTTGGGTATTCTAAAAGGCATTAGGGTGGACAAGTCCCCAGGTCCGGATGGGATCTATCCCAGGTTACTGAGGGACGCGAGAGAGGAAATAGCTGGGGCCTTAACAGATATCTTTGCAGCATCCTTGAGCACGGGTGAGGTCCCGGAGGACTGGAGAATTGCTAATGTCGTCCCCTTGTTTAAGAAGGGTAGCAAGGATAATCCAGGTAATTATAGACCGGTGATCCTGACGTCAGTGGTGGGGAACATGCTGGAGAAGATACTGAGGGATAGGATCTGTTTACATTTGGAAGAAAATGGGCTTATTAGTGATAAGCAGCATGGTTTTGTGCAGGGAAGGTCATGTCTTACCAACTTGATATAATTCTTTGAGGAAGTGACAAAGTTGATAGATGAGGGAAGAGCTGTCGATGTCATATACATGGACTTCAGTAAGGTGTTGATAAGGTTCCTCATGGTAGGCTGATGGAGAAAGCGAAGTTGCATGGGGTCCAGGGTGTACTAGCTAGATGGATAGAGAACTGGCTGGGCAACAGGAGACAGAGAGTTGTAGTGGAACGAAGTTTCTCAAAATGGAGAACTGTGACCAGTGGTATTCCACAGGCATCTGTGTTGGGACCACTGTTGTTTATGATATACATAAGTGATCTGGAGGAAGGTATAGATGATTAGCAAGTTTGCAGATGACACTAAGATTGGTGGAGTAGCAGATAGTGAAGGGGACTATTGGAGAATGCAGCAGAATATAGATTGATTGGAGAGTTGGGCGGAGAAATAGCAGATGGAGTTCAATCCAGGCAAATGCGAGGTGATGCATTTTGGAAGATTCAATTCAAGAGCGAACTATGTGGTAAATGGAAAAGCCCTGGGGAAAATTGATGCACAGAGAGATCTGGGTGTTGAGGTCCATTGCACCCTGAAGATGGCAATACAGGTGGATAGAGTGGTCAAGAAGGCGTACCGCATGCTTTCATTCATCGGAAATGGTATTGAGTACAAGAATTGGCAGGTCATGTTACAGTTGTATAGGACTTTGGTTCGACCATATTTGGAATACTGTGTACAGTTCTGCTCGCCACATTACCAAAAGGATGTAAATGCTTTGGAGAGGGTACAGAGGATGTTCACCAGGATGTTGCCTGGTATGGAGGGTGCTAGCTATGAAGAGAGGTTGAGTAGATTAGGATTATATACATTAGAAAGACGGAGGCTGAGGGGGGACCTGATTGAGATCTACAAAATCTTGAGAGGTATAGACAGGGTGGATAGCAAGAAGCTTTTTCCTAGAGTGGGGGACTCAATTACTAGGGGTCACGATTTCAAGGTGAGAGGGGAAAAGTTTAAGGGAGATATGCGTGGAAAATTCTTTACGCAGAGGGTGGTGGGTGCCTGGAACATGTTGCCAGCGGAGGTGGTAGAGGTGGGCACGATAACGTCATTTAAAATGTATCTAGACAGATACATGAATGGGCAGGGAGCAGAGGGATACAGATCCTTGGAAAATAGGTGACAGGTTTAAATAGAGGATCTGGATCGGCGCAGGCTTGGAGGGCCAAAGGGCCTGTTCCTGTGCTGTAATTTTCTTCGTTCTTTGTTCTTGCTCAATAATATGCAGTTTCCTCTTCTCCCATCTGCCAAATAGAAACTTGATGCCAAGTGCATTGGCACATTTGCTTGCAGGGGCAGGAATCAGGCCACAGATGGGACCAGTCTGCCTCTCAGAACTGACTAGCCACTCTCTTAGTACTCACTCACTTTGTACCTACATTGATGCTCTTTTGGCAGGTTGAACCCTCCAGCTGCACTTTAATCTTATGATTTGCCCTTTAATGCAATGAAAAGCCAGGCGGCTTATCATAGCTGTTAGCAGTCAGCAGTCAAGGTGGTGCATATGTTACTGTACAGTAATACGCTATGTCAGTGTTACACCTGCACCCTTTCCAACTGCAAATGCACCAAACATACTGCATATTCTTCAGAAAATGGCATGTCTTTTGGCACACCTGAGGGGTGTGGTCCTCAGTCAACCTTTCAGGAAGGGGGTTCAAGCATGGTAAGTCAAGAAAGCCTGTGAGACCAGTCCAAGGGTTCAGCTGCTCAGAGAGGTTAGGATCAGTTGGTCCATACCTTTACAGTTGGAGAATGGGTCACAGTTATTCCTGGGGGCCCAGAGCAACCAGCCTGAGAGCACTTGGGAACAAAGTCAGGAAGCTTTACAAATATCAGCCAGGGGTCTGGTCACTCATTGTTCAGGGCTGTCCATTCAAGGCAAGGGCTGGGCCATGTTCAGTCCTGAGAGTCCTTCCACTAAAAGTCAAGGAGGTTTTATCAGAGCTTGATTTTGAGGGAGAGATGCTGAGGAACTCAATTGAGGAGATTAGAGGAAGAAGACTGATTTGCTAAAGAGATTACAATATTGAAGGGTGGCAGCTCAATATGCAACAGTGGAGAGATAATTGAGCATTGAAGGGAAAGAGACAATATGAGGGTAGGGGAGATCATTGATTGTAAGCAACATCCTGACTTTGATAGGTGGTGAAAGGGAGAAGGGTTGGGGCTCAGGGGCAACAATGGATAACGAGATCTGACAATGTTTAATTAATATGCTTGGTGCAGGGGTGTGTGCTGATAAAGATTTCAATAGATGGGTTGGGTGGGGGTGTGGGAAATTTTAAAGCTAATGGGGTTGATGGGGAGGGCTACCAAGAAGGAGACTCACTGCTTGAGAAATTACTCCTGTTGCTGTATATCATGTAAATAACATGCACAACAGATATGTAAAGGACAGTGGCCACACCCAGAGTGACCAGGATAAGTGTTTCTTTTTGTGATGTGAGGTCCTGCAAAGGGCAACAATATTACACAGACACCAGACATTGAAACTGAAACTGACATTTTAGCACTGCATGCTTTCTGAACCTTAGGTGTTACTGACTGCCTGTAGTGCAAATCCTTGTCCCAAGACCTTCTGACCATATTATGCAATATTATGAGTCAATCCCTCATTGGCCTATGATGCACTAGCACTCCTTTGCCACCTGGAAAGACTGACCCTTGTTGCCACGGTAGCAATAGCCTGCCCATGTTACAGGATGGGTTCACTTCATTACCTCGGCCATCAAACACTGTGCGGCACTGAGGATGGCTAGGACCTGTACCTTCAATGTCACAGCTAGACAGACAGTCATATACAAGACCGATAAAGAACAATATATTAACACATCGTCTATGACACCTTTGGGTCCTCTTCTTTCTTTCACTCTCACTACATCTCAGTGTAGTCTTAGGTTCTACGGATGGTGTGGAGGGACCCTGCGTACAATGGAGCTCATTGTCCTCAGAAGTTTGGTCAGGTGAGCTGTGGGCTGTCCGGTGGCTCAGTGGTTAGCACTGCTGCCTCACAGCACCCCGGAACCCGGATTCAATTCCAACCTCAGGTGACTGTGTGGAGTTTGTAAGTTCTCCCCTTGTTTGTGTGGGTTTCTGCCAGTGCTCTTGTTCCTTCTCAGCCACAAAGATTTGCCAGTTAGGTGGATTGGCTACACTAAAAATTGCTCCGTAGTGTCCAGGAATGTATAGGCTTAGGTGGATTAGCCACAGTAAATGTGGGGTTATGAGAATAGGCTGTGGGGTTGCGTTTGGCTGGAATGCTCTTCAGTGGGTTGGTGCAGGCCAAATGGTTCAAATAGTCTCTTTCTGCACTGTAAGGATTCTATTATTCTATGACCTTGGGTGTGCTTGTGTCTTGACAGCCCAGCCATGTTGAATGTGTCCTGCTCAGAGGCAGGTTCAGCCTTCTTACCCTGAACTTCCAAAATTTGACACAGGCAATTTGGAGCTGGAAGGCCTAGCCACCTCTGAAGTGTCCTGAGAGGAGATTTCTGTGGGTGGGAGTGGAGGCTGCATGCAGTTCCTCCTCCAGCTGGGTGCCCATTGTCATTGCCCAGTTTCCTTGTGAAGAAGGAGCACCTGGAATAGCTATTGAAAAAATAGGAACATTTTATTTATTCATTTTGTGGGATGTGGACATTTCTGGCTGGCCAGCATTTATTGCCCATCTCTAGTTGCCCTTGAGAAGTGGTGGTGAGCTGTCTTCTTGAACCGCTGCAGTCTACCTGCTGTGGATTGTACCACAATGCCATTAGGGAGGGAATTTCAGGACTTGACCCAGCGATAGTGAAGGAATGCTCATATATTCCAAGTCAGAATGGTGAGTGGCTTGGCATGAAACTTGGAGGTGGTGGTGTTCCCATATATATCTGATGCCCTTGTCCTTCTAGATGGAAGTGGTTGTGGGTTTGGAAGGTGCAATCTGAGGATCCTTGGTGAATTTCTGCAGAGCATCTTGTAGATAGTACACACAGCTGCTACTGAGCATCGGTGGTGGAGGGAGTGGATGCTTGTGGATGTAGTGCTAATCAAGTGGGTTGCTTTGTCCTGCATAGTGTCAAGCTTCTTGAGTGTTGTTGGGCTTGCAATCATCCAGGCAAGTGGGGAGTATTCCATCACACTCCTGACTTGTGCCTTATAGATGGTGGGCAGGCTTTGGGGAGGCAGGAGGTGAGTAACTTGCCACAGTTTTCCTCGCCTCTGACCTGCCTTTGTAGCCACTGCATTCATATGGTGAGCCCAGTTGAGTTTCTGACCAATGATAACTCCCAGGATGTTGATGGTGGGGGCTTCAGTGATGGTAAGACCATTGAATGTCAAGGGACAGTGGTTAGATTGTCTCTTATTGTTGATGGTAATAGCTCAGCATTTGTGTGGCGCAAATGTCACTTGCTACTTGTCAGCCCAAGCCTGGATACTGTCCAGATTTTGTTGCATTTGGACACGGTCTGCTTCAGTGTCTGAGGAATCATGAATGGTGCTGAACATTATGCAATCATCAGCAAACATCCCCACTTCTGACCTTATGATGGAGGGAAGGTCATTGATGAAGCAGCTGAAGATTGTTGAGCCTAGGACACTGCCCTTAGGAACTCCTACAAAGGTGTCCTGGAGCTGAGATGACTGACCTCCCACATCCACAACTATCTCCCTATGTGCCAGGTACGAATCTAACCACTGGAGATTTTGCCCCCGATGCCCATTGATTCTAGTTTTGCTAGGGCTCCTGGACGCCACACTTGGTTGAATGCAGCCTTGATGTCAAGGACTGTCACTCTTACCTCACCTCTGGAATTTAGCTCTTGTGTCCACATTTGAACCAAGGCTGTAATAAGGTCAGGAGCTGAGCAACCCTGGCAGAACACAATCTGGGCTTCTTTGAGCAGGTTATTACTGAGCAGGTGCTGCTTAATAGCCATGTTGATGACACCTTCCATCACTTTACTGATGATCGACAGTAGACTGATGGGGTGGTAATTGGATTGGATTTGTCCAATTTTATATGTCCAGGACATACTTGGGCAATTTTCCACATTGTTGGGTAGATGCCTGTGTTGTAACTTAACGGGAACAGCTTGACTAGGGGAGCGGCATGTTCTGGAGCACAAGTCTTCAGTACTATTGCTGGAATTTTGTCAGGGCCCATAACCTTCGCAAAATCCAGTGCCTGCAACCATTTCTTGATATCACGTGAAGTGAGTCAAATTGGCTGAAGACTGAAATGCTGGAGATCACTACAGGAGGCCGTGATAGATCATCCACTCAGCACTTCAGGCTGGAAATTGCTGTGAAAGCTTCAGCCTTACCTTTTGCACTGATGTGCTGGGCTTTTCCATCATTGTAGATATGAATATTTGTGGACCCTCCTCGACTAATGAGTTGTTTACCCATCCATCACCAGATGTGGCAGGATTACAGAGCTTAGATCTGATCCATTGGTTGTGGGATCGCTTACCTCTATCTATCACTTGCTGCTTATGCTGTTTGGTGTGCAAGTAGTCTTGTTTGGTGGCTTCACCTGGTTAATACATCATTTTCAGGTACACCTGATGCTGTCCTGGTATGCCCTCCTGCACTCTCCATTGATCCAAGGTTGATCCCTGGCTTGATTTTTATTTCTTTATTCATTCACGGGATGAGGGTGTCACGGGCTAGGCAGCATTTATTATCCATCTATAGTTGCCCAGAGGGTAATTAAGAGTCAAGCACATTGCTGTGGGTCTGGAGTCACATGTAGGCCAGACCAAGTAAGGATGGCAGAGATAACAAGCATGGGGCTGGATGAACACAGCAGGTCAAGCAGCATCATAGGAGCAGGAAAACTTGATGTTTCGGGCCTAGACCCTTCATCAGAAAAAAAAGTAAGGATGGCAGTTTCCTTCCCTAAAGGATATTAGTGAACCAGATGGGCTTTTCCAACAATAGATTCATGGTCATTATTAGAGTCTTAATTTTTTTTTATAGAATTCAAATTCTGCTATCTGGGGATTTATATCCAGGTCCCCAGAATATTATCCGCATCTCTGGATTAACAGTCCAGTGATAATACAGCGAGGCCTTCACCTCCCCTGTGGTAATAGTTGAGTGGGGGATATGCCGGGCTGTGAGGTTGCAGATTGTGCTGGAGTACAGTTCTGCTGCTGTTGATGGCTCACAGCACTTCACGGATGTCTTGAGTTGCTAGATTGTTGCAAAGTCTGTCCCATTTAGCACAGTGATAGTGCCATACAACACGATGGAAGTTTTTCTCAATGTGAAGGCGGGACTTCGTCTCCAAGAGGACTGCGCGATGGTCACTCTAACTGATACTGTCATGGACAGGTGCATCTGCAGCTGGCAAATTGGTAAGGATGAGGTCAAGTATGTTTTCCCCTCTTGTTGTTTCCCGCACCACCTGCTGCAGACCCAGTCTAGCAGCTATGTCCTTTAGGACCCAACCAGCTTAATCAATAGGACTGCTGCCGAGCCACTCTTGATGGTGGACATTGAAATCCCCTACCCAGAGTACATTTTGTGCTTTTGCCGTCCTCGGTGCTTCATCCAAGTGTTGTTCAATATGGAGGAGTACCAATTCATCAGCTGAAGGAGGATGGTATGTAGTAATCAGGAGGAGGTTTCCTTGCCCATGTTTAACCTGAAGCCATGAGACTTCATGGGATCTGGAGTCAATGTTGAGGACTCCCAAAGCAACTCCCTCCCAACTGCATACCACTGTGCCACCACCTCTGCTGGTTCTGTCCTGCTAGTGAGACAGGACATATCCAGGGATGGTGATGGCGGTGTCTGGGACATTGTCTGTAAGGTATGATTCTGAGAGTATGACGATGTCAGGCTGTTGCTTGTCTGGTTTGTGAGACAGCTCTCCCAATTTTGGCACTAGTCCCCATAAGTTAGCGAGGAGGACCGCAGGGTCGACAGGGCTGTTTCTGCCGTTATCCTTTCTGGTGCCTAGGTCGATGCCAGGTGATCTGTTCAGTTTAATTTCTTTGAGACTTTGTAGAAATTGGTACAACTGAATGGCCTGCTAGGCCATTTCAGAGGGCAACTGAGAGTCAATCACATTGTCGTGGGTCTAGAGTCACATGTAGGCGAGACCAGGTGAGGATGGCAGATATCCTTCCCTGAACAGCATTAGTGAACCTGATGGGTGTTTTTTCCCATCAATTGACAATAATTTCATCAATAGATTCTTAATTCCAGATTTTTTTTATTGAATTCAGATTTCACCATCTGCAGTGGGAGGATTCGAACTTGGGTCCCCAGAGAATTATCTGGGTCTCTGGATTAATAGTCTAGCAATAATGCTATTAGGCGATCACCTTCTTATTTAGCAATGAATGAAACTGGAGACAAAAGTTGTCAGGATAATCTCAACAACAGAACACGGGACTAAAACCTACAGAAGTGTCTTTGATGTTTCCCTCCACCCCACTGCCTATAACCTATCATTATCTGTCTGCTTGTGTTTGTGTGTGGTATGTAACTATACAGGTAAGTTTATAGGACGATTAGAGATTTCAATTAGTAATGTTCATGCTCATGGTTTATAACCGTTTACCTGTACTCACAGTCTAATTACTTACAGTGCGTCGTAATTCTGGTTAAGTCCAGAATCCTGGCCCAGGCTTTCTATCAACCCAGGTTTGAAAATCAGTTACATTAGAGAACTTTATGTACTTCATAAATTCTTTAACTTTTGTGAACCCTCTGGGGATAACAGGGTTTTGATTTCCAGTGCACCACTCCAGTGAATTGTAATAAGAGCAAAACTACACACAGAGTTCAACAGTTGATTCCAGAGACGAGAGGTTTGGCTTATGAAGACAGACTGAGCAGTTTAGACCTATACTCTCTGGAGTTTAGAAGAATAAGAGGAGATCTACTTGAGATATGTAGGATGCTAATGGGGATTGACAAAGTAGACATAGAAAGGATGCTTTCTCATGCGAGGCAATTTAGAATGAGAGATTATAGCTTTAGGATAAACAGTAGCAGATTTAAAACAGAGGTGAGGATAAATTACCTTTCTCAAAGTGTCATGGATCTGTGGAATTCACTACCACAGAGTGTGATGGATGCTGGGAAATTGAGTAAATTTAAGGAGAAGATAGACAGATTTTTAATTATTAATGGATTGAAGGGTTATGGAGAGCGGGCAGGAAGTTGAAGTTGAGGCTGAGATGGGATTAACTATGATTTCAAATGGTGGAGCCGGGGTGGGATTGCCTTACTCCTGCTCCTAGTTCTTATGTTCTAACATTTTCATGTTCCTGGTGTGGTCTCACCAACTGGGCTTCCTTGCTGCTTTGCTCAAACCATCTTGCTATGAATGCCAACATACCGTTTGCCTTCCTACCTGCTTGTTGGACCTGCACATAAATGCAAAACAATGCAGATCCTGGAAATCTGAAATAAAAACAGAAAAAGCTAGAGAAACTCTGCAGGTCTGGCAGCATCTGTGGAGAAAGAAACGGAGTTAAAATTTTGAGTCAATATGACTGTTCTTCAAGACTGTTGGTTGAGACTGCATTGACACAGGTGGTAAACTCAAACCAGGCTGGCATAGTCTGGTAGCATCACTACCTCTGCCAGTCCTCAGGGAAGAGAATGGTCCTATTCTGTATTGAGGTCTGTATTCGAAAAGCAACTCACCAATTGTGTTTTGCTTGCCATCAACAGGGTGAATGTTCTCAAAGAACAAAGAACCATACACCACAGGAACAGGCCCTTCAGTCCTCCAAGCCTGCGTTGCCACATTTTTCCCTTCCATGCTAAAACTGTCCTCAATTACAGGATCTGTATCCCTCTATTGTATTTGTCCAGGTGCTTCATGAATGCTCCTATTGTGTCTGCTTCCACCACCTCCCCTGGCAACTCGTTCCTGGCACTCACCATTCTTTGTATGATAAACTTGCCCCAGATGTCCCTTTTAAACTTCCCCCCTCACATCTTGAATCTGTGTACCCTAGTAATTAGCCCTTCCACCGTGGGAAAAAGCCTCATACTTTCCACTCTATCCATGCCATTCACAAGCTTATAAACTTCCATTAGGTCGCCCCTCAATTTCCTGCATTCCAAAGAAAACAAACCCAGTCTATCCAAACTTTCTTCATAGCTAAAATCCCCCATACTAGATAACATCCCAGAAAACCTTTTCTGTACCATCTCCAAAACGTTCACATCCTTCTGGTAGTGTGGTGACCAGAACTGTACGAAATATTCCAAGCGTGGCCTAACTAAAGTTCTATAAAGTTGCAGCATAACTTGCCTATCCTTATACTCTTTGCCCCTTCCAATGAAGGCAAGCATGCCAATAGGCCTTTTTTACCACCTTATCTACCTATGCTGCCACCTTCAGTGATCTGCGGACCTGCACACCCAGATCTCTCCACATATCAATACCCCTAAGGTTTCAGCCATTTACTGTATAATTTCCACCTGTACTTGACCTTCCAAAATGCATCATCTCACATTTGCCGGAATTAAACTCCATCTGCCATTGTCTTTCCATGCCTCCAACTGGTCTATATCCTGCTGTATCCTCTGACAATCCTCCTCACTATCTACAACTCCACCAATCTTTGTACCATCTGCAAACTTACTAATTAGACCAACTATGTTTTCCTCCAAATCATTTATGTAGATCATGAACAGCAAAGGTCCCAACACTGATCTCTGTGGAACATCACTAATCATGGCCTCCATTCCGAAAACCATCCTTCCACCACTACCCTCTGTCTCCTAAGACTCAGCCAGTTCTGTATCCATCCTTCCCAGCTCACCCCTGATATCATGTGATACACCGTTTGTACCAGTCTGCCATGAGGGACCTTGTCAAAGGCTTTACTGAAGTCTATGTAGACAACATCAATTGCTTTTCCCTCATCAATCATCTTCATCACCCCCTCAAAAACCTCAATCAAGTTAGTGAGGCATAGCCTCCCCTGCACAAAACCATTCTGTCTTTTGTTAATAAGTCCATTTGCTTCTAAATGTGTATAGATCATATCCATGAGAATCTCTTCCAATAGTTTCCCTACCACCAACGTGAGACTCTCAGGCCTCCAATTTCCAATTGTGCAGGGCTACTCCCATTGCCAACCCTTGACCGGCTGCACATAACCTTTTGAAGATGCCATTCCCTGGAGATCCTAAAATATCCAGTCGTGGCAATACTTCTGCCTTTGGTGAATGGAAGAATTAGCTAGCATTGGATGAGAGGGGCACTATGCATCAATTTTGGGGCATTAGTACATGCAAAGAAGCCATGCCTTGTGTCAAGAAACCCTTCATGAAACTCGGCAAAAATAACACAGCCAGTTTCTGGTAAAATTCAGCTCTTGAGGTCTAATTGGAAGTTAAATTAATTTTAAGCCAGACCTGAGCAGCATGCTATGACAGTATTCCCACCAGAAGAAATCCAGTCGGGGATCAAAGAAGCTGAAAGCTCAATCAGGAACTTTCCTTTATAAGTCAAAAAACAGATTAAAAGTATTCCTGTGTAACTAGGAAAAGGAGGTGTGGTTTCATCTTCCTAGGGCTGCCCTACCTCCCTTGTTCAGGACCCTCCTGAAACTTCTTCATCACGAGTATTGGAAAGCAGCCAGCACCTTTTCTGCCTTCATCCCTAGCAAGAACTAGATTGGGGCATTTACATTTGATACAGGGTAAAATTCACCATCAGTTTCAAAACCTTCTGCTCTCACTAAACTCATAGCTCAGAAAATGAGATTGTTCTCTGAGGAGAGATTGAGGGGGCTGCACCTGTATTCTCTGGTGTTTAGAAGAATTAGAGGCAATCTCATAGAAACGTTAACAATTTATAAAAGATCAGCCAGAATGGATGCAAAAAGGGTGTTTCCCCTGGCTATGGCATCTAGGACCAAGCGACACAGTCTCAGAATAAAAGGCCATCCATTTGGGATTAAGGCAAAGCTAACCTCTTCACTCAGAGGTTTGTGAATCTTTGGAATTCTTTACCCCAAATGACTGTGAAAGTTCAAAAATTGTATAAATTCAAATCAGGGATTAATAGATTTGTAGCAACTGATATCATCAAGTGATATGGGGATAGGGTGGGAGTATGGCACTGAAGTAAATGGTCAGCCATGATCTCGAAAGGCATTGGAGGGATTGAATGCTCCTATATCTTTACGTCACTACCAGCTGAGAAATGAACTCAGCAAGAGGTTTTCTAACACTGTGACACAAAATTTACTCCATATAAATATCAATCTTCAAAAGACGTCACTGAATGTCTTCGTATAGGAGTGAAATTATACTCCCAGGCATTCTAAAGATCAAACCATGAAGTCCAACAAAAATAATCTTTAGCTGAGTTCCTGAAAATTTCATATTGGGTAGTTATGTCATTTTTGAAAACAATGCCAAAAGGAATTTAGTTTTATTTTCCTAATTCATGTTCAAATGCAATTTCAAAATCCCAATGGTCTTGTCTTTGGCTTACCACAACATTTCAGAAGCAACTGTTTAGCTTCGGTATTGCTGACAGAAGAGATATGCTGTCAAAGTTTTCTGTTTCGCTTACATCAGGACAGAATCACAGGACTACCAGATTTCAAAGGGAACATCAATTTTTCCCGCATGAGTACAGGATGTTTACTGGTTGGCAATTGGACTGTGATTGATCAATGCATCAACATAAAGAATGCAAAAGGATTGTCTACATCTCATGGTTTGTTTAATTATAAAGGTGCAATGTGTGGGCATATTCTTAGCATGCACAAAGGGAAAGGTCCTGTATGTTTATACACAGATTCTTGTTTCTTTCCTTCACTTTTGGTGCTGCTGAATAAAAGTTTTCATTTTCAAGCAGTTGAAGGCTTTCCAACATATAATGGTCCCAGATTGAACAACAAGAAGTTAGACTACACTCTGCATTAGGGAAACAGTACCACTCCCTTAGGAGGAGTTCCAAAATGGTGTGGCGTTTAGTATGCTAGTGTAACTTGTTTCCTGTGACTGCTGTTAGAATGATCAGTCAGGTAGCGATGTGAAATAGAAGTACATATATAAATGTGAGCTTGTATTTGCCGTGTCACCTTTGTGATTGCAGAGGTGCTATAAAGGGCAGTTCCAGGCTGACTGTGCTTGGCATGGTGTCTGGCTGGGCTCTAAAAAGGTTGTTGGCACTGGGTATTCCAGAATGGCAAAGGAGGGTACTTTCGTCATTGTTTAATGCTCAGTGGATGTCATTGAGCCATGGTACATAGCTGATAAACTGAGATAAGGAGAACTGCACCAGAACTCACAGAGAAAAGCCCTCCATGAACCCTAACTGGAAATTGACACTTAGCCAATTTCTGGCAAAACTCGGCCCATTATTTCTGTTTCTGTCTCTACAAATGGGACTAGAACGAGTGAATTTTTGCAGTACTTTATGTTTTTATTTCAGATCTTCAACAGTTTTTATTATCCTATTAGCATTCAAATTGGATAGGTCCCAGGTGACCTTATATTTGCTGCAGCCCTCTGGGGCTAGGAAGATTTGATATATCACTGTCCAAAAGATTACCATAGAAAAAGACTTCAGTCTCAACTGTTTTATTTTGATTTTCTTTCATTTCCCTCAGCAAAATGCTTTCAAAGCCTATATTCAGTGGAAGTTCAGCTAATGGTTTCCGTTTACTTTTCCTATGATTACTTAACATCTAACCTCAGAGGACTCTCAGAGGGAATGTATGAGTGGAACATCAGTTAAGATGAATCTGTTCCTCTAAATGGACACTTTTTAAAATGGAGAATTACAATGAAACACACTTGAAGCATGCAATTTCTCCTGACTTAAAATGAATCATGAAAAAGAGATAAAAATAACCCACAAATGCTGAGAAACTGAATTGAAAAGCTTAAAAGCCCGGTCAGAACAAAAGAAAAAAAATGTTAAAGAGATCTTTTGTTGGAGGTACCTGCATGACAATAGAACTGAAGAGGAACAAAGGCAACCAATAAGGGAGATCTGAAACAAAAAAGAAAAACTACGTAAAACATTTGAGTGTTCTGATTTGAAAAGTAAAAAGAATGAGTTTCAGATAAAAAGCTCACTTTTCTGAGTTCAAACAGAGGGGAGCTTGTAGGCCAATTTCAGAGGTGCTGCTTGGTTGATGCTGTAACAGCCAGCATGCTTTGGCTCTCATCCCATTCCAAATTCTAAAGATGGAGAATTTAGCACAAAAGGACACACACCAGGCATCTGATCTGGGGAGTAGTGGGAAAAGAGAAGTGCAGGAGTGTTGTGATAGCTAGAAAAGAAAACTATGAAAGTGGCTCAAGATAATGGGCTGGATTGTACAGTCCTGTATCTGTGCATTGCACAGCTGTGGATGCTGAATCAGGAATTCCTCCCAGATGGGTGTGTTAGCTCCCCGCCTTTAGTCAATTAAAGCTACAGCCAGTGAAATACCACCATGTGGAAGCTGGGTTTTGGGTGGTGGGCTAATGACTAACAGTTCAGGTGGAGATAGGGTTGGGAAAATTAAAATCAAGACCAATGTTTTCTTAAATTAAAAACCGAAAGAACTGCGGACGCTTTAAACCAGGAACAAAAACAAAGTTTTTGGAAAAGCTCAGCAGGTCTGGCTGCATCTGTTCTGAGGAAGGGTCACCGGACCTGAAATATTAACTCTGTTTTTACCTTCACAGATGTTGCCAGACCTACTGAGCTTTTCCAGCAACTTTGTTTTTGTTACCAATGTTTTCTTACTGGGCTGTCCATGCTGCTATTGCCCAATTTCAAATGATAACTGATCTCTTTAGGACTGATAGAGAAATAAAATATTTCAGATGCTAGGGATCAGATGCTAGAAAAGTGCTGGAGAAAGATAAGTTATATTGGATTCAAAGCATTAACTCTGGGCTGAATTTTACTATAAGTGTCAATTTCAGAGAGATCCGTGGAGGGTTTCTCCTCATGACCTCTATTGAGTTATTTCACACAATTACCCCCTACTTGCCTCAGTATCTATGCATCACGTCTCTATGGTGCCCCGGTCATGCTATTGTTCTTTTGCCAGCAATGGAAGTACTTTCCACGTTTCTTGGCACTAGAGTCATGTTTAAAACACAGGTCCGCATAGGTCAATCATTGTCCATCAGGAGATACCCTTTGTAGGATTGAGTAAAGATCCCCATATTCTACAATATGGGATAAAGACCCTGGACTTTTCTAACATCTAAAATACCGGACAAAAGCCTGAGCTCAAGCTGCAACAAATACACACAGAACCAGAATGATTTCAGCCTGGGACTATTGTTCAGCCAGAAAATCCAATTTAAACCTTCACTTTAAGAGAACAATCAACCAGGCCTAACACTCTAAACTAACTTTTACACCTCAGGCTACACAACCCCGACATTATGGAATCTATACAGGTGCCCGACGTTCAAGTTCAATCAATATTCATTCAGAGAGAGATCGGACATTCAACCTCCCAATCAAAATACATTTACACATACTCAACTGTCAGAAAGCTAATTGACTTCAAAGGAACACAGTGGCAAGTGCAGATTTGGCACAAAGATAAAAGGCCCACAGCTAGGATAATTGTGGGGGGCCCTGACCTCACCTAGACAGCTATCCCCACAGCTATCTCCAGAAGAGGGATCCCAAACAGCTACCTCCCTGAGAGCTATTTGCACATCTACCTCCAGAAGGGGGAATCCGACAGCAATTCCGAAAGCTATCAACATAGGCCTGTTCCGCACCAACAGCAGCTGACCACTACCAGCAGACCTAAGAACTGACAACCTCTGAAAACCACCAACCTAACTGACACCACAAGGCCTCAGACACATCCTGAGGTGAAAACTGGCTCGCAAAACCACTGGAAAGTAAGGAAAATCAAGTACTCACCCAATAAATCCAAACCGTGCCCAACTGCATCTGCGGACTCAACTCAGACTGAAGGCCTACACCATCTGCAGTCTTCTTTGAGGCATGGGGTATGGCAAGCGGGAACAGCCACCTGTACTGCAAAATCGCATTGTCCCCCATGATGATCTTGAACTGCCAAGACCCCAAAGCTTCCAACCTAGCTAGCAGGGAGGGAAAGGTGGGTGGTGACAGTGCAGGGACCCCGAGGGTAGGAGGCCTGATTAAAGCTTGTGACTAAAACTGCTGTTTAGCTTCTAATAGTATTTAACATGTGCCTAATTTAATAGTGTATTTAATTACTGTCCTCTGTATAATTGCTAGTGTTAATTTCACTGTTTATTACATTTGCCTTTATTTCTTGTTTTATACTTACTTTTTGGATTTAATAAACGCACAGATTCTTTTGCTGTAAACACCTGTCTACTGCCTTCTTCACTTTACAGTCCTAAATAAATCTAATGTCAGAATCAGGGATCTGGGGGTGATTTGAACCACCTGGTATTCAGCAAATTACTGACCATAAACCAGAACTCTACATGCTGGAGTCAAAACATTAACTCTGTTTCTTTCTCTATAGATGCTGGCACATTTGCTGAGTTTCTCTAGCACTTTCTGGTATGTATTGGATAGAATCTTCCCAGCCTCTGAACAGTGAGGGCATTTGAGAGTTAGTTGGGAAAACGTGAAGAAATTTGGAAGAAATGAGACATGTGCCTGACTCACTTACAACGCAGTCCACCCTCGGCTAACGAATTAGTGTCCCTCTATGTTGAACAACACGTAGGGGCAGTACTGAGGGTGACATGGGTTCAGAACATTCTCTGGATGGGAGGTTTCAATGTCCACCACCAAGAGGGCTCGGCAGTAGCACCACTGATCGAGCTGGTTAAGTCTTAAAGGACATTGCTGCCAGATTGGGTCTGCAGCTGGTGGTGAAGATTAGAAATGGGTTCCAGTCCATCACTCTACAAGTCATCTGTTATTATCAGCAACATATCTTAGGAGTCAGTGCCAGGTACCCTGGGAGCTACATGTGCTTATATCCTTGAGAACTCTCATGCTCCTGCTTACTTTCAGGGACTGAATTCCCTGCAGGATGGCAAGAGCACCATATTCTGTAACCAATGCTGATGACTCAATTGCACAACTCCCTCGCTGAAGCTGAGCATAGACACAATGCAGCCCATGCTTTCACCAGTGCCAGCCATGGAGGACCAAATAGGAAGACGAAGTCCTGATGCTTGGATCAATATGTGAGCCCTTGCAGTATAGTCCATTCTTGCATACCATGCTCTAAACAACTATAGCAGGCAAACAGGGAATAAGATGGATGTTGAAGAACTGGAAAATGGCAGTAGTCTTCTGAAGAGAAAGATGAGGACATTGAGCATTTGTTATATCACTTTCTGCATGGAAGAACACTACAGCATCCAGTGCAACAAGCTTGACAGGACTTAATTGACAGTTCCATTAGATGTGAGCTGATTGCAGTGATCACTCATTGACCGTAAAATTGTTATTGCTTAAAGGCAAGCAGTGGAAAATGCTGATTTTCATTTGTTTTTCTTCACTTTTGTTATTGGAATTTAAATTAACATTATCAGCTGTGTGTAGTCTTTCCGGCATGTGATGCTTCTACATATTGAACAATGAGAAGATGTTATGCTATGCTGAGCATTAGGGAAAAAGTAATAGTCCTTTAGATAGGTTTCTAAGATGAGGTGATACTCACAACAGCCGATTTGGCTAGCACAATTCACGTAGCTGCAGTTCAAATTTGTTAATCAGGCAATGTTGCAAAATAGCAATATATTTAAGAATGTTCACATATTTAATGAAGCGTGAGTCCTGCCACCTATGTGAATTTTTCTTTTATGTTCCCCTCCCACTATGTACACCGTGAATGGCAGTGCTTACTGATGCTTGGCTGAGCTTTATAAGTCACACAAGTACTGGTATTCCCAGGAGTTCCTGGCTGTGGTGAGTATGTTCACTATTGCTGAGTGTATGATAGCTTGAGCAAGGTCCCATGGAAGTGTGATGCATCGCTATTAAAGCGAGCTGCAGAGGATAGGATCAGATAACTCACTAGAGCACAGGGAGAGATGCCCTCCCCGAAATTCCCCAAAATTAACACATTGCTGTTTTCTGGTGAAGTTCAGCCTGTACTTGCAATTGGTCATAAGTTTAGTATTTACAATGACTAGAAGTTAGCAATTGAAACTAGATGATACTTAGAATCATCTAACAAAATATATTTTAATAGTTTACACACATCACAGTTTTCCGCTGCAAGCAAGTATTTGCTAAGTATTATTTGGCAATTAATCTGAGCAGTTAATCCACTGTTTAAGTACGGATTGTTTGTATTCAGTGCAAATTTAAATACTTTAAGAAGAATTTCTTTCTACAATTAAAAATACAGTCATGTGAAAGAATTTAAAATGTGTCTGTTGAATTGATACAATTTTTTGTCGCATTGATAGGAAAATTATTGAAAGTGTTTTTGGTTTAAGGTGCTAAAATCATCATTCTGAAGGATTTACAAATATACATAATTGCAGACTTATCTGCTATGTATACATAGCAAGTTCTGTTTCAATTTCAGAGTTCCAATTTTCTATTTTTTTTGGCAAAGCTGTGAATGATGTATATAATCAGGCTATTGGTTCTTGAATGGGGACATGGAGTTAAATATTCCCATGGGTTATATGACTCACTCATGAATATAATACTTGAGACTGAAGCTTTCAAATGAATCATTAAATATTATTAAAGCTTTACTTAAAGAAGTTTTATTTAGTTTTGTCGTTTTGTTCATAGCAAGTTAGAGGTTACACAATTTTATGGGAGGATTTATGTGTTCTGTAATATAAAGTGCATTATTAAGCTGCTAAGGCAGGATTGTGAGATCTGTCTGCTGAAAGCTTCATTCAAATTTCCGTGAATCCAGACATCATTTAAAGATGTTGTGGCAAAAGAATAATTTCAGGTTGGGAAGTAATTGTTAACTTCATATTGTCTTCTCCTCATTCTGAATCCCTTCTTCTACCTTTGTTTCCTACATTTGACACTCTGCAATATAATGCATCGAGGTAGATACAGGGGATGACTAAGTAAAATGTATCATTAAATCTTGTGTTTACATTTAAAATGCAATGTTCATTTTTTAATTATAACTAAAAAGCACAGGGACCTTTTAGCTACTTATCCACTCTCTGTTCTGACATTTTTATATGCTTCAGTTGAGGAAAATCTAGTCTTCCATCGAAATTTCATGGCTGTAATGCAGAACTGCAGTTCTTGGTACATCTGCAATTCTGATTCAGCAAGCAACATGAATGTGACTTTATTAGCCTTGCCAACGCTTATGAATTTGTGCTGATTTATTGATTTTAGATGTTTAATTCCACACAGAAAGAAACATGCATTTTCCTTTTTTTACTTTTACTTATCCCTGACAATACCATCTCACAAATTATTAATGAAGTTTATATGATTGACGTTACTGGAAAATATTCACTAATCAAGTATCATTTGGCTAGGAATTTCTACTCCACAATGAAGTAGCAAATACATTGACAACTAGTTTTATTGAATTCAGAAGCACAAGCAAAAGTTTCTGAGGTAAAGTGATACAAATGCAAGTCTTTGGTTTGCTGTTAAAGTAAGCTGGACTTGGAGAGTTTTTATTAAACACAACCTTTTTAAATTTCATGTTTTTATTTGAAATTCTCATTCTTTGCAATATAATATTTACTGTTCAGACGGAAGCCATCAATTCTAGAAATGAAATATCTTCCTACCCAACTGTACATGTCAGATCTCAGCAGCCTATCAATTTTTGGCAAAAGCACTAGTGTCAAGTGGCTTGCAGCTCCTTATATTCTGTTCCTAGTATAGGCTTTCACCGCCCCCCCCCCCGTACTGGTGTGACACTTCATCTCCAAGAACAGACATTCTCTTTGCTATTAAGTGAGGCTGACAATTTAATACAAGTTAGGGCAGAATTTTATTGGCAGTTTCACATTAATGCTTACCAGGAATAATGTTAATTGAAGATTTTGCACGTTTGATCCTTGCAACCAAAAGAAACCATATACTTTAAGTCTATCAGTTTAATTTCAATTGGACACCAAAGTAACAGGTTCTTTACTTAGTTACATGGTGTATAGAACCACATAGTATTTGAAGTCTAGAAACAGGTAATTTTCCCAATACGTCCATGTGACGCTTAATCTCTACATAGCCTCTTTCCTTTCTTAATCTAACATCATCAACAAATCTTTCTGTTTCTTTGTCCCTCATGCTTATTGGGTGAGAGTTGGTTAGCTCGGCTGACTGGACAGCAGGTTTCTGATGCTAACAACGTGGATTCTATCTGCACAGCAGCTGAAGTTACCATGAAGGACTCACCTTCTCAACCTCTCCCCTCACCTGAGACATGGTGACCTTTGGGGTAAAATACCGGTCATTTCTCTGTCTAATGGCAAGATTATGGCAACTTTACCTTTTGCATGATTGAATTTCTCCCAAATGTTCTTTGCTATTTACCCCAGCTACTTCATGTGATTGTGAGTTCCATACTCTAATCATTATTCCCTCCTGATTTAATATTGACCATCTTATGTTATAACACCTACTTACCTGAAAGTGGAAACACCCTTCTGTCTACCACATCAACACCCCTATTAATCTTAAACAGATTCATCAGGTTGCCTCACAGCCTTCTCTCTACAAGTCCCAACCTGTTCAACCTCTACTGGTATAACCATGCTGTTTTGTTGTTGTGGCAAATTCTAGTGTGCACCCTATCCAATGGCCCAGACATGGAGATCAGAATTGGTCATGGTGTTCCAACTATGGTCCAACCAATGTTTGATATAAAGTTAACACTGCTGCTGTGTGGGTTGCTATTCTCTTTTACATGAGAATTGTTCTCATCTGTGCAAATTTATAAAGGCGCACTTGAAAAGAAAACAGAAAATGGGGTGTAGGGAAGGGTAGGAAACAGAGAAACAGAAGCATCTGCTCAATTTAAGATTTTGAATTCTATGCAAAATTGTGCTGAAGACAATTAATGAGATCCCATTGGGTCAATATGACTGTGATAAATTAATTCTTGATATTTGATCAGTTTTACTCATGAAATATTTATAACAATTCCAGTTTCAGAGTGCATGAACTAAAAGCAAACAAATTTAATTGGCTCAAAGTGACAGGAATTTGCCTGAACATGCCAGCAAGCTAAGTATTAATATTATTTAAAATGTTAATGGACAAATTAACATATATATTGCAACATGAAACCAACATTGCTAATAGCCAAAGAGTGAAGAACTAGCAATCATCACTTTCCCACAACCTTATTATCCTGACTATATAATCTTTTCACTGCTGCCTGCATTATTGTGAGTTAACAACAGCTCAGCAGGGAAAAAAAAAGTCCAAAACTTCCAAATATTCAAGTATTAAAATAAATGAATACCTTGCTTAATCCTTCGCAAAATAGGAGATTGCAGATGGCTTCACTTTCCAAGCACAGTAGCTATCCATTGTAATAAAATTTCTAGTGTATGGTCACACAGGAATCCTAGAGTTCACAGGCTGTTTAATGGGATTATAAATACAGTACATGCCAGCTGCTCCCTCTACTGAAGGAGGGAATTTATGTAGCTTGTTTCATTTACAATGACAAACCATAGTGTTAACATGGCTAACATGTCAAAAAGCAAAACAGCAAAACTTTCCTGGCTCAAATGTTTAACAACAGCATTTTCTACCTACCAGTAGCTTTGAAGTGTAGAGTCATAGAGTTGTACAGCACAGAAACAGACCCTTCAGTCCAATTTGTCCACGCCAACCAGGTTTCCTAAATTAATCTAGTCCCATTTGCCAGCATTTCGGCCATATCCCTCTGAAACCTTCCTATTCATATACCCATACAGATGTCTTTTAAATATTGTAATTGTACCAACCTCCACCACTTCCTCTGGCAGATCATTTCCATACAGTCACCACCCTCTGCATGAAAAGGTTGCCCCTTAGATCCCTGTAAAATCTTTCCCCTCTCACCTTAAACCTATACCCTGGGAAAAAGACTTTGGCAATTCACCCTATTCATGCCCCTCATGATTTTATAAACCTCTACAAGGTCACCCCTCAGCCTCCAAAATTCCAGGGAAAATAGCCCCAGCCAATTCAGCTGATCCCTATAGCTCAAACCTACCAAGCACAGCAACATCCTTGTAGATCTTCTTTGCACCTTTTCAAGTTTAACAACATCTTTCCTATAGCAGGGAGATCAGAATTGAATGCAGTATTCCAAATGTGGCCTAACTACCCTCCTGTAAAGCTACAGCACGGCCTCCCAACTCCCATACTCAATGCATTGGCAAATACGTTTATCACTTTTCAGGTTGATCACTGATAAATTACACATTTTTAAAAACAACAATAATAACTTGTATTTATATAGCACCTTCTTATGTAATATATGTCCCAGGACATTTTATTGGAAGGTTAACAAACAAAATACGACAATTAGCCACTTACTGAAATGTTGGAGCAGATGACCAAAAGCACAAGCAAAGAGGTTGCTTTTAAGAAACACCTTAACGGGTGAAAAAGAGCACAGGGCATGCAGAACAGAGGGATAGAACACAGAACAGTACAGCACAGAAAGAGGCCCTTTGGCCCATTATTTCAGTGTTGATATGATGCCATTCTAAACTAATCACGTCTGGCTGCACATGATCTATATCTCCCTATTCTCTGTTTGTTTGTGTATCTATCACATAAAGGAATAAAGGGCAGAAACCTTTTAGGTCAGGTCCCCAAACCTTCTCAGGATTTTCTTCTTGGGATGCAAAAAGAACTGTGTCAGTACGTAGGCACGTCCAAGCCTGAATCTTGTGTTCTCAGGGCCATACAAATGTCCTGCAGGTGGAATGATAAGGAGACTTCCTCCTTACACCCTACTATCAGATGTCTACCAGCCATTATTGCATTCAATTTTTCCAAAATATTTTTCCATAAGAAGCAATGAGGAAAAGAACATTGTTTAACATTAAAATGCAACTTTAAAGGTCTTTTCTATCATTTACTTTCTGTGCCTTTTACTGAATTTGTTTTCTAATTGCTGCATTAATGCACAGATCTCAGGAAAGCACTCTACCTTGAAGATAGCTAGATAAAGTGACACTTTAGTAGGAGAGGTCTCCACTTCACTCTCCGCACAGTTAACAAACAAACCATCTGTTAGCAATCACTCAGTCAGACAGTTGGTTCTTCAGCCAGTTAGCTACAATAGATTATGTAATCGTAATCTAGATTTGTATTTATTTATTCGTTAGGTTTTATTGTCACATGTGCTCAAGTACAGGGACACAAGGGTACAGTGACAGGTTCAAAATGTTGCCATTCACAGCACCATCTTAGGTACAAGTTCCTGGGTACAAAATCTTAGGTAAGAGGTAGAAAAATAAAGAAACATTAAAAATTCAACATTACATTCTTGTCAGTATAAAGTAGTAAATAAGAAATGAAATTAAAAGTTCCAAATTACATCCCTTCTTTAGGCATGGACCTGCAGTCGCTCCACGATGGGCTTTACCCACATGGGCTTGATCGCTCAATCCCCACGCTGGGCACAATCTCTCGATCCTTATGTCTCCAATCTGCGTGCTCGCCATCGACTGCCATCTTTTCTGAAATTGCTAACAAACTATATATGTAATTCTAGGGTCTTACTAGTACGCTTATTTAGTTGTTCATAAACTTACAGTTTGTTTTATTCATTAATGGGATGAGAGTGTCACTGGCTAGGCAGCCCATCCCTTATTGCCCAGAGGGCAGTTAAGAGTCAACCACATTGCTGTGGGTCTGGAGTCACATGTAGGCCAGACCAGGTAAGGATGGCAGTTTCCTTCCCGAAAGAACATTAGTGAACCAGAAAGGTTTTTCCAATAATTGTTAATGGGTTCATGGTCATCATTAGGTTCTTAATTGCAGATATTTTATTGAATTCAAATTCCACCATCTGCTGTGGCAGGATTCGAACCCAGGTCGCTAAAATGTTATTTGGGTTGCTGGGTTAACAGTCCAGCAATAGTACCACTAGGCCATCACCTCCCCATCTGTCTCAAAAATCCAAATCTCTGTGGCATATGTTACATGGGATAACATACAGAAAACCATATCAAATCACCAGTCATTCTAAACATCTCTTTCTGTACCTGACTCCACTCTGATTCGCCTTCCTTCACAGTCACTTTTCTTTCTTTCTAAATCCTTACATCAAATTAGTTAAGGTTGATGCCATTATTTCTGAAGTCTCGCTGCTCAAGAAAATCTTAGCTAATTGGGAATTTCACAAGATTTCCCAATCCAGCAAGAAATTATTGCAACAATCTCGACAGCTACTTATGCTTGAATAGCACTTACAATGTAATTAAATACCCCAAGGTTCTTTGTAAGTAGGTAGATATTAGGACTGAGAAAAAAAGTAAGATTTAAGTACATTAAGAAGGAAAGCAAAGTAGAAACTTGGAGAAGTGTATGAAGGGAATTCTCACATTCAGGACTTAGGCAAATGAAAGCAGAACCATAGTTGATGGCATGATTGAGGAGAGAATGAGATGCATGCAAGTATCTCATGGGGTTGCAATAGCAGAGAAGTAAATAGAGATAGGAAAGGATGAGGCTGTGCACTGATATGAACACAAGGAAGAGGATTTTATAATCACTGTGTTGCCAGATAAAGAAACAGTGTAGTTCTGCAAACACAGAAACAATAGCTGAATGGGTAATGCAGGTCAGGAGACGAACAACAGAGTTTTGGAAGACTCTATGTTTATGGACAGAAGAATCTGGGAGACCAACCAGCAAAATAGCTTCCAGACGACAGGATCTTCCAGGGTTAGGAAAGAAGTGTACTGGACTACATCCAGATACAGTTTAGAGACAGTCACAGGGGCTGCTTAGTGCTGAGACTGGGCGATTCTCTGGAACTTTTTCCCAGTGGCATTTTTGAATATTATGCCCTCCTCTCCTAAAGACCACAATACCTCATGGAGGAAGGTTTTGAGTTGCTAATTAAAATCTAATTTAAATTTATACCATTTATTACAGTACTAGTATAACAAAACACAGTATAGGGTATCCTTAATGTGAAAATGATTCTTCACCTACCGCAAGGACTGTGCTGTAGTGACTCCTGCAAATACTGTAATGGATAGATAAATTGGTATAAGGTAAAGATGAGAGCAAATGGGTTTCTTCCCTTTTATTTGTTCCTTCAGCCCTGCTGCAGATTCAGTCTAATGGCTATTTCCTTTAGTACTTGGCTAGCTTGGTTAGTAGTGATGGTAATAAGGCATGCTTGATGATAGACATTGAAAGACTCTGCCCAGAATACACTCTGTGTCCTTGCCACCCTCAGTGCCTTTTCCAATTGGTGTTCAATATGGATGAGTGCTGATTTATCAATCCAAATGTGGGTGTGTGCAATAATCAGCTGATGATTCCACGATACTTCACAGGGTCTAAACTCCCAGAGTAACTCCCTCCCTACCATATAAGACCATTGTGCTGCCACCTCTGCTTTGGTAATGGAAGAATCTGAGTCATTGTCTGTAAAGTTTAATTTTTTGAGTATGAAAATGTCAGACTGTTACTTGACTGACTTGTAAGACAGTTCTCCTAATTTTTGCATAAGCCCCAAGATGTTATTCAGGAGAATTTTGCAGTTTTGACAGATCTGAGTGTGCCGTGGTTGTTGTTTCCAAAGCTTTGGTCAACGACACTTATCTGTCTGGTTTCATTCATTTTCATAGCAGCTTGATACTACTGAATGGCTTGCAAGGCCATTTCAGAGAGCATTTAAGAGTTAACCACCTTATTATGGATCTGGTGGCCAAAAAAGATATGGATGACAGATTTCTTTCCTATAAAAGAACGTTAGTGAATCATTATTGAATTTTTATAGTAATCAACAATAGCTTCACGGTCATACAAACAAGGAGCAGGATTAAGCCGTTCAACCCATCAAGCCTGCTTCACTACTTATTATAATCATGATAGATATAATTGTAGCCACAAATCTATATTCCCACCTATCCCTGATAAACTTTACATTATCTCTATGTCACTGGATCCCTTTACAGTAAGAATGCCATAATGATAAGACTTAGGGCAAGAAACATCCATTCAAACTGCACACGTAGCTTTTTTCTCAACTTGTAGTCAGACAGTGGGCTGCTTTTTAGCTCACCAAAATGTACGGAGCAAGATATTTAAATAATTCGACTGTTCCACAGATCTTACCTGGCCTTTACAAGCATTTTCATCTCATCCAAAAACACATAAATCACCCACTGTGCATTTAGCCCTGTCTCCAATGTGTTCAAGTGGTCCTGTCATGTCTAGGTTTTCTCCATGTGTGAGTCTTATTGTGCCCCTATTCCCCCACCAGCAAAAATAGGATGTGTCAGAAGTGGGAATGGGACTTCTGAATCCAGGTTTCCATCCCCCTTTTCGACACATTTGGAACCTGCGCAACTTGGCAAAAATCTACACAAAGAATGCTTTTGAATAATCAAGTCCAGAGACAATGAAGGTATGAATAAGGGTTTCAGCAGCAGCCAAGTTGCACAATATCACAGAGATGGAAATAGACAATCTAAGTGATGGCTTGAATGGGATCAGAATTTTATTTCAGAGTCAAATATGACAAAAAAACTGCAAAGTTTGGTTTAGGGTCAAACAATTCTCAGGGAAAGGGATGGAGTCAGTAACTGGGGAATGGAGTTCAGAGTGGGGACTGACAACAACGGCTTCAGTCTACTCAATGTTAATTTGGAGTAAATTTCTGCTCATTCGCTATTGGATGTCAGTGTAATAGCCAAATAATTTAGCAGCTGTGAAGGATTCAAGAGTGGTAATTTTCGGATAGACCTGTATCTGAATCATGCTGGGACCAGAGCCCTAATGAATTGCGTAACTAGTGCTGTGTATAGGTCTTCAAACTAAATACTCGGGGGAGGCATTCAGTTTCATGGAAAGTTATGGATAACGTTAAAGGTGGGGAAAGCTCAGCAGAGGTTTTAAAAGTTTCTTAAAGCAATTAATAGACCCCAGGGAGTGTGGAAAAGGTCAGAGATCTAACCAGGCACAGCAGATGAGGTGACAACTACGAGAAGGGGACAGTCAACGCGGGATTGAGGATGTGGAACTTAAATGCATGGCTTATACAGAACAATGTAAATGAGATTGTATCACAGTCAGCAGGCATGAAATTGTGGGTATCACAAAGAAGTGGCTGCAAGGGATTAGGGCTGGGAAATAAATATCCAAGGATATACATACCATTGAAAGAGGAGGCAGATGAGCAGAGGGAGCAGGGTTGCCTTGTTAGTAAGAAATGAAGTGAAATTGTTAGCAACAATTGATACAGAGTCAGAAGGCATAAAGTCTGTGTGGGTAGAGTTGAGAGGAACCACAAAGGGAAAAACGGCCCTAATGGGAGTTGTGCACAGGCTCCTAGAAGTAGTCAGGATGTGGAGAAGAAAATAAATCAGGAGGTAGAAAAGGCATGCTTACAATATTTATGGGGGACTTCAACAGGCAGGGAAAATCAGGTTGGTAGCAGATCTCAAGAAAAGGAATTTGCGAAATGTCTATGAGTTTTTTTTGGAGCACATTGTGGTAGAGCCCAATAGGGAATAGGCAATTCTGGATTTAATGATGTGTAATGAGACAGGCTTGATTGGGGAGCTTCAGGCGATGGAGCCCCGAGGAGAGAATGACCGTAATATGATAGAATTCACGCTGCAGTTTGAGATGGAGTAGTTGAAATCGGATGTAATGGTCTTACAATTGAGTAACGGTAAGTAAAAGACATGACAGAGTAGCTGGCTAGAGTTGATAGGAAAGGGAGCTGAGCAGGGAAGATGGTGAAGCAGCAATGGTAGGAGTTTCTAAAATAATTCGGGGGCACAGCAGAAATTCATCCCAAAGAAGAAGAAACATGCTAAGGGGAGAAAGAAACAACTATGGCTGATAAGTGAAGTCAGGGGCAGCATAAAAGCAAAAGAAAAAGCATACAATGTGGTGAAATTCGGGAAGCCTTTAAAAACCATCAAAGGATAACTAAAAAAGCAATAAGAGTGGAGAAGATGAAATATGACAATAAGCTAGCTAGTAATCTAAAAGAAGATTGCAAGAGACTTTTAGATATCTAAAAGTTAAGAGAGGGGCAACAGTGGGCATTGGACCACTGGAAAATGAGTCTGGAGAAGCAGTAACGGAGAACGAAGAAATGGTGGAGGAACTGAATAGGTACTTTGCATCAGTTTTCATAATGAAATACATCAGTAGTATACCAGGACTTCAAAAGAGAGTCAGGTGAGTGCAGGAGTGCTAAAGAGAAGATGCTGGGGAAACTGAAAGGTCTGAAGGTGGAAAAATCACCCAGAGTAGATGGACTACACCCCAGAGCTCTGAAGGAGATAGCTGAGGGGATTGTAAGGGCATTGGTGGTGATCTTTCAGGAATCACTGGAGTTAGATGGGTCCTAGAGGGCAGGAAAATTGCTAATGGAACACCTTGTTTAAGAAGGGAGGGAGACAGAAGACAGGAAACTATAGGCTGGTTAACCTGACCTTGGTTGTTGGTAAGATTTTACAGTCCATTATTAAGGATGAGATTGCAGAGTACTTGGAAGTGCATGTAAAATAGGGCTGCATCAGCAGGGCTTTGACAAGGGGAGGTTGTGCCCAACAAACCTGTTAGAATTTTTGGAGGAGCTAACAATAAGTGAGACAAAGGAGAGCCAGTGTATATGATCCATTTGGATTTTCATAAGGCCTTTCAAAAGATGCCGCACAGGAGGCTGCCAAACAAGATGAGACCCATTGCGCTAGGGGCAAGGGACTGGCATGGATAGAGGATTGGCTGACTGACAGATGGCAGAGAGTAGGGATAAAGGGATCTTTTTCTAATGAAGTTCCGCTGGCAGTCTGTGTTAGGACCACAATTATTCACGTTATGCATTTGCCATCTGGATGAAGGAACAGAGAGCACTTTGCAGATTGCAAAGTTTGCAGATGACACAGACAGGTGGAGGGGCAGGTACTGTTGAGGAAATGGGGAGGCTGAGAAGGACTTGGATTGGCTAGGATTGTGGGCAAAGAAGTGGCAAATGGAATCGAATGTGGGAAAGTGTGAGATTATGTACTTTGGTAGGCAGATTAGATGTATCTTAGATTAGATGTATAGATGGGTTTCTAAATGGGGCAAAGCTTTGGAAATCTGAAGCATAAATGGTTCTTGGAAGTTCTAGTTCAGAATTCACTTAAGGTTAACAAACAGATGCAGTTAGCAGTTAGGAAAGCAAATGCAATGCTAGCATTCATTTCAAGAAGGCTAGAATACAAGAAGTAAAGTGTACTGCTGAGGCTGTTTAAGGCTCTGGTCAGACTACACTTGGGATAGTGTAAGCAATTTATCAAAGGAAGGATGTGCTGCCAGAGGTATAGATAGTGTGGGCATGGAGAAAACGTTTCTACTAGTAGGAGAGACTAGGTCCCGAGGCATAGCCTCAGAGTGAAGGGACAACCGTTTAGAATTGAGATGAGGGGGAATTTCTTCAGCCAGAGGGTGGTGAATCTGTGGAACTCATTGCCACAGAAGGCCGTGGAGGCCAAGTCATTGAGTGTATTTATGACAGCAATAGATAGTTCTTGATTGGTAAGGGATGAAAGGTTACGGAGAGAAGGCAGGAGAATGGGTAGAGAAACTGATCGGCCATAGACGAATAGCAAAGCAGACTCAGTGGGCTGAATGACGTCGTTCTGTTTCTATGTCTTATGGTCTTATGGGTGTCATCATTAACTGAAAAATAGGGAGACCCAATGATAGATCCTTTGTGGACAGCAAAGGTAATTGTGCAGGAGGAGAAAGCCATTAGAAGTGTAGCTCTGCATGCAATGAGATAGTCAAGAACGGAATCACCCAAATGGAAGACAAAGGTGTTGGAGGAGGATGTTTTGGTCAACTGGGCCAAATACTATTAGCAGATTGACAAAGATGAGGAAGGATTGTTTACTTTGTTCACAACCATACAGGATGTCATTTGTGACTTTGATAAGTGCTATTTCACTCCTGTTGGAGGGGCAGAAACCTGATTAAAGGGATTCAAATATGGAGTGATTAAGATATTTGGCCCCGGATGCTCTGTTACCTTCTAGTCCCTGTTTCATGTTACCCTTCAAAAATTACGGTCCCACTGACATCCAACCTAGCAACACATTCCAGTTTTATTTTTGTTTAAATTCATGACAGCTCACTCCGCGATGCAAAAAGCCAACTTAATTCACACTCTTGTCAAAAACCACAGGTTCTGTCATTTGCAGAACAAGAGCATCAGGTTGTAAGATTGCAGTTAGTACCAAAATCTGAACTCCAGCCTCAGACTGCCAATCAACTACACCTTCGAATATAAGTCTAACAAACACTACATGCATGGAAAAAATTGGAAAAAAGTAGAATTGATTTTTTCTAATACTGTTCATGGCTTGTTCTTCCAATCATGATTTCCTGGGACTGAAAACAACGAATGTGGGAGATCTCAGTGGGTCAGACAGCATCCATGACTAACCCTCCCTCTCATCCCCGCCTCCTTGACCTGACACAACCTGTCCATCTTCTCTCCCACTTATCTGCCCCATCACCCTACTGATGAATCCCCACCAATCCCTACCTGCACTCACCTATCACTATCCCACCTACCTTACCCAGCCCCGCCCCTCCTTTTTCTATTTATTTCTGAGCTCCCTTCCCCCTCCCCCATTTCTGATGAAGGGTCTCAAGCTGAAATGTCAACTTTCCTGCTCCTCTGATGCTGCCTGGTCTTCTGTGTTCCTCCAGTTCCACACTGTGTGGAGAGAGAGCAAGCTAACATCTTGACCCTAGATGTCTCTTCATCAGAGCTGAAGTGAAGTGTGGAGGGGACAACATTTATGCTATAGTTTTGGGGCGGGGTGTGTTGGGGTAGTGGGTGCAGGGTGCTGGTGGAGAAAAGATGTTGATAGTTGAGATTAAATGATCAGAATGTGAGAATAAGGTGGACAATGGGGACCCAGTGGATGTGGTGTACTTGGATTTCCAAAAGACCTTCGACAAGGTGCCACACAAGAGGCTGCTGAATAAAATAAGGATGCATGGCGTTAGGGGTAAAGTATTAGCATGGATAGAGGATTGGTTGACTAACGGGAAGCAAAGATTGGGGATAAATGAGTGCTAGTCTGGCTGGCAATCAGTGACTAGTGGTGTGACTCAGGGATCGGTGTTGGGACAGCAATTATTTACAATTTATATTAATAATTTGGAGTTGGGGACCACGTGTAGGGTGTCAAAGTTTGCAGATGACACTAAGATGAGTGGCAGAGCAAAGTGTGCAGAGGACTGTGAAACCTTGCAGAGGAACATAGATACATTGAGTGAGTGGGCAAAGGTCTGGCAGATGGAATACAATGTAAATAAATGTGAAGTCATACATTTTGGCAGGAGTAATAGTAAAAAGGATTATTATGCGAATGGTAAAAAGTTGTAGCATACTGCTATGCAGAGGGACCTGGGTGTCCTTGTGCATGAATCACAGAAGGTTGGTCTGCAGGTACAACAAGTAATTAGGAAGGCAAATGGAATTTTGTCCTTCATTGCTAAAGGGATAGAGTTTAAAAGCAGAGAGGTTATGTTGCAGCTGTACAAGGTGCTGGTAAGGCCACACCTGGAGTACTGTGTGCAGTTTTGGTCTCCTTACTTGAAAAAGGATGTACTGGCACTGGAGGGGGTGCAGAGGAGGTTCACTAGGTTGATTCCGGAGTTGAGGAGGTTGGTTTATGAGGAGAGCCTGAGTAGATTGGGATTATATTCATTGGAATTCAGAAGATTGAGGGGGGGATCTTATAGAAACATATAAAATTATGAAGGGAATAGATAAGATAGAAGTAGAGAGGATGTTCCCACTGGCAGGTGAAGCTAGGACAAGAGGCTATAGCCTCAAGATTAGAGGGAGCAGATTTAGGACTGAATTGAGAAGGAACTTCTTCACCCAGAGGGTTGTTAATCTATGGAATTGCTTGCCCAGTGAAGTAGTTGACGCTACTTCAGTAAATGTTTTTAAAGCTAAGGTAGATTTTTTTGAACAATAAAGGAATTAAGGGATACAGTGAGAGCGCGGGTAAGTGGATCTGAGTCCACAAAAAGATCAGCCATGATCTTATTCAATGGCGGAGCAGGCTCGAAGGCCTGGATGGCCTACTCCTGCTCCTAGTTCTTATGTTCTTATAGCAGAACAAATAGTCTCTCTCCTGCCAGACTGGAAAGGACAGTAACTGGAATGGGGGGAGGGAGGACATGATAACAAGCTAAAAGAAAAAAGAAACGCTTCACAATTTAAAGGTGTTGAACTCAATACTAAATGCAGATATTAGCAGCCTAAGAGAAAAGTTACTGATTTATATAGTAATTGCAATCTTTGTTTCCTTTCAACGGTTCAATGGATTAGCCTTGGACACATCACATCAAATACTTGAGGTGATATCTGCATGCTCTACCTTGTCTCCTAATGAGATTTAGAAGGGAATTTCTTCAGTTATCTTTACCTGATTTGCTTTGGGTGATTATTTGGTTACTTCACCTCTCCCAGGTGAGCACCTGATGGATGGTCGCCACCTGGCTATGTGAACATGCAGATTGAGCTGTATCATTGTGATATTACAGATGCTGTGGTCATTTAGGATAGGATCGATGGTCCTGTTTGTTCATATCATTTTTATTTGTAACTGCTTCCTCCACTTGTGGGACTTTAAATTTTGAAAACTGGGGCAATTATGCCACTAAAATCTCAATGTGTTTACATTTTCATTCATAATTTTCAAACATTTAGCGCATCACATCTCAGCTTGAACCATACATATCAGTTCCACCACTAATTAACAACAGAAAGGATCTTATTGTGGAGTTTGGAGCAAGCACAAGGCAATTTTGTAACTGAAGCTCCAGAAAGGCAAATCGCCTCACATCTCGTAGAAAAGAAAAGGACCTGGTGGCTCTGTTTTGTCTCTATTTTTCTTCCATTGCCAGGCTTAGGCAATAAGATCTTTCATTGCAAGCCACAGCGGAAGGTAGCAGAATACACGAAAGAGGGATAGAAAAACCAGGAGGTGAGAGGCAGAAGTGCAATGGAGAAAGGTAAAGATTAGCAGCTAGAACAGAGTGGGGATCAGAGGTAGATCAGAAGGCATGGTAGGATGGTAGTGTTTGGTCATGGTGAGTGATGGGGTGAAACAGGTAAGCTGGTTCCTTGGAAAGGCATTTACCTCCTACATCCAATAGTCCTTGCTTCCCTTTATCCAATTGGCTTCACTAGGCCCAGAAAATACAGCCTGTCAGGGTATATTTAAAATGGCAGCTCTGGATATTTTCTAATCAATCTGTCTGGAGTTGTTATTACACACTTCCGGCGCAGGTAAGACTTGAATCAAAGGCCTCCTGGCTCAGAGATAGGGACATTACCACTGTGCAGCAGGAGCCCCTAAAATGACAGCTATCTGTGAAATGCACAGACCGTTCAGAATTATTAAATAGAAATCCATCTCTTGAGAATGGGTTGATTGCTTACTATTCCATTTCCGCTCAATCAAAATTGCACAGGAGCATTGGAGAGAATCCGATTTTTAAATTTTACATTCAACCCAACCTAAACCTTTGGTTTTCAGAGGTTAACATGCTTGCAATGTGTACAGAAATACATTAATGTAGTCTGTTAGCTTCTGATCAAAGAATGGTTAACATTTCAGCAGCACAGCCTTTGCTCATGCAGCAAAATCAGCCTTTCTACAGCTAAACAAAATAATAGAGAAAAGGGAAGAACAGGTGAAAGTCAAGAGTCAGGTGTACTAATTATTATCACAAAGACACAGTTAATGGGTTTAATAGCCTGTGAACAGGTTTTTGAAAAAAGCTGGAATGAGGTGAAAAAGTCCTGGAAATCACTTCCCAAGCTATTAAATCCATTATCTGTTCCTAATGATAGGAGTCACAGTGCCTGACTTGACTTTCATCAACGAATCACCCATCACGCTTTGTTAACATCTGAGCTACAAACTCGGTTAGCACTCTTCCAATTTATAGTTGTGTTAATCAAGCATCTATGAAGAAAATAATCTGAATTTTCTGTTTATCAATGTTGATGAGTCTATTGTGTGACATTTCCAGCATTTTCCGACTTTGTTTTAGATGATTTTTAGCATGTGTTATTTTTTGCCCTTTCTGAAAATACCTTAAAATAATACATTAATTCTTCTCTGCTCCTACAGCAATGAATTTAAGCCTCAACCCCAGAAGCGAAACCTTTGTTGAAAAGTGTGACATTTTCACATGTCACATCAGCATCCCTGTCACCTCTTGAGAGAGATATTGAAAATTAGTGGCAAACAGCCTACCAGTATTGAATTGGAAGCTGTCTGTGCTATGGGTTTCTGTCCTGTAGCGACTGAAAGGCTTGAATTTATACCGTGCAAGAGAGCTTAAAACTGACAGAGAAAAATATCTTTCATTTCAACAGTCTGGGTTATATGAAATGACCAGTGCATTAAATCATTCTACCCAATTATTTACATACATTTTGTCCCTTGTAAAATTTTTAAATGGCAGGTTATTAGAAATTGTTTTGATGGAATTGCAGTTTAAGATTGTGAGATCTGAATGTTAAAGCTGCAAGATATTGACATTTATGTATGCCCTGATAAGATGTTTATAGAGTCATAGAGACATACAGCATGGAAGCAGACCCTTCTGTCCAACTAGTCCATGCCGACCACATTCCCAAGTCTAACTAATCCCCTTTACTGGTATTTGGCCCATGTCCCCCCAAACTTTTCCTATTCATGTACTTATCCAAATGTCTTTTACATGCTATAAGTGTACCTTCATCCACCACTTCTTGCAGTTCATTTCACACACGAACCACTTCCTGTCTAAAAAACTTGCCCTTCACGTCCTTTTTAAAACTTTATCCTCTCACCTTAAAAATGTTGCCCCCAAGTTTTGAACTCTCCAACCGTAGGCAAAAGACCCTTGCTATTCACCTTATCAATGCCCTTCATGATTTTATAAATCTCTATAAGTCTCAATCTCCCACGTTCCATTGAAAAAAGTCCCAGCCTAATTTTCCATCTCAAACCCTCCACTCTAGCAACAACCTGGTAAATCTTTTCTGAATCCTCTCCAATTTAATAGTATCTTTCCTATAGCGCGACGACCAGAACTGCACACAGTACTCCAAAAGAGGCCTGACCAACATCCTGTACACCCTCAGCATGATGTCCTGACTCCTGTACTCAAAGGTCTGAGCAATGAAGGCAAGCGTGCTAAACAACTAAATCCTGTTTTCCTGTGATGCAAACTTCAAAGGATTATGTACCTGAACCCCTCGGTCTCTCTGTTCTACAACACTACCCAGGGCCCTTCCATTAATTTTATAAGTCCTGCCCTTGTTTGTTTTACTAAAATGCAATACCTCGCATTTATCCAAATTAAACCCCATCTGCCACTCCTCAGCCCATTGACCCAAGATCCCTTTGAAATCTTAGATAAGCTTCTTCACTGTCCACTATACCACCAATTTTAGTGTCACCTGCAAACTTACTAACCACGCCTCCTAAATTCTCATCCAAGTTATTTATATTAATGACAAACAAAAGTGGACCCAGCACCGATCGCTGTAGAACACTGCCAATCACAGGTCTCAGTCCAAAAAATCGATCCTCTACCATCTTTCTCCAACAATCAAGCTAATTTTGTAACCAATTGATAAGCTCACCAATGTGATCCAACTTTACTAATTAGTCCACCATGTGGAACCTCATCAAAAGCTTTACTAAAGTTCATGGAAACGACATCTACCGCTCTATTCCTATCAATCATTTTCGTTACTTCCTCATAACATTCAATGAAGTTTGTGAGACATGATTTCCCTCACACAAAACCATGCTGACTGCCCCTAATCAGTCCTTGCCTCTCAAATGCGTGTAAGTCCTACCTTTCAGAATCACCAGAATTACCTACCCCTGATATCAGGCTAACAGGTCTATAGTTCCCAGGCTTCTCCTTACATCCTTTCTTAAATAAAGGCACAACATTAGCCACCCTCCAGTCCTCCGGCACCTCAGATGACAGAAATATTTCTGCTGGGACCCTGCAATTTTTCCCCTAACTTGTCATAACATCGGGGGATACATTTAATCAGGTCCTGGAGAATTATGCACCTTTATGTTTTCTAAGACTTCCAGCACTTCCTGTTCCGTAATGTGAACTGATTTTCAAAACATCAATATTTATTCCCCCGAGTTCTCTAGCCTCTAATTCTTTCTCCACAGTAAAAAAATGAAGCAAAATATTCATTTAGTATCTTTTCCATCTCCTGAGGTCCAACATAGAGATGACCTCGTTGGTTTTTAAGGGGCCCTATGTTCTTTCTAGTTGCTTCTTTTGCTCTTAATGTACTTGTTGAATTTCTTTGGATTATCCTTAACTTTATCTGCCAGGGCAATCTCATATCCCCTCTTTGCTCTCCTGATTTCGCTGTTAAGAATGCCCCTACATTCTTTTGATTCTTGTAGAGATTCATTTGAACTCAGTTCTCCAGATCTAATATGTGATTCTTTCTTATTCTTGACTAGAATCTCAATATCTTTCATCCATTGTTCCCTACCCTTACCAGCTTTACCCTTCATTCTCAACAGGAACATAATGCCTCTGAATTCTCATTATCACATTTCTGAAAGCTTCCCACTTCTCAGTCATTCCTTTACCTGCAAATGGTCTACTCCAATCAACTGTTGAAAGTTCTTAATTCATACATCAAAATTTGCCTTACTCCATTTAAAAACTTTAACTTTTATGGAAGGCCTACCTTTTCCATAACTATTTTAAAACTAATAGAATTATGATCGTGAATCCCAAAGTGTTCCCCTCCTAACACTTCAGTCACTTGCCCTGCCTGATTTCTCAAGAGAAGGTCAAATTTTGCTCCTTCTCTAGTAAGTACATTTACATATTGATAAAGAAAATTTTCTTGAACAGATTTAACAAATTCCTCACCATCCAAGCCTTTAACAACACAGCAGCTTTTCTTCAGAGGTTAATTCTTCAGAGTTACCTCGTTCTCTGACTTGCTGCTGTCTATTTTTCTAATTAAATTACACCTTTCTAATTCAGAACCATCCTCAGCTCTCTTTCTATTTTTCCTGTGACTTAGGAACCCCCATTGCCCTTCTCTATTTGTTTAAAGGCTCCTGAAATAGAACTAACAAATCTCCTTGCCAGGATATTGGTCCCTTTCCAGTTCAGGTGAAACCCATCCTTTTTGAACAGGTCTTTTAATTTTCATATCTTTGCTAAAACAGTAAAGGTCTTTTTCTGCCCCAGAAGAGATCCCAATGATCCAAAAATCTGAATCCTTGCACATTGCACATTGCACATATCCTCAGCCATCGATTTATTTCCTCTACCTTCTTATTCCTACTCTCACTAGAATGTGGCACTGGGAATAAACCAGAAATTACTTGCTTTTAGGTTCTGCTTTTTAGCCTTCCAACTAACCTCTTAAATTCGCTCTGGAAGCCTTAACCCTTTCCCTTACTATGTCATTCCCACCAAAGTGTACAACAACTTCCAGCTTTTCACTCTCCTCTTTGACAATATGCTTTATCTACTTTCTGAGGAGATGGCTCAATTAACAGGCACCACAAAAGCAGGAATTCAGAAGTCTTTAACCAAAGCAATAGTGGAGACTGCGTTTATTAGTTTCTGTGCCTGATTTGCCTCGAGCTAATTGGTTCTTCAGCTAGTTTTGGAAATGTTCTCTTCCTCAGCGGCATACTTTGGAAAAGCCCAATACATCTAGCTAACTGCACACCTGTCCCCTTCCCATTCCCAATTCCTATCACATTCTACAACTCACCCTGAAGCAGTAAAGCTGCCAGATTAACCGTGGCCAGCCATAAGTAGGATCTGATTTGAAAACAATGGATCTTCCCAGCCACTTTTCTTGACGAATCCCACTACAACAGGATTAACTTTGCCATTTGAGCGGAGGCGATGGCCTAGTGGTATTATCGCTGGATTGTTAAACAAGAGACCCAGATAACATTCTGGGGACTTGGATTCAAATTCCGCCACAGCAGATGGTGGAATTTGAATTCAATAAAATATCTGGAATCAAGACTCTAACAATGACTGTGAATCCATTGTTGGAAAAACCCATCTGGTTCACTAATATCCTTTAGGGAAAGAAACTGCCATCCTTATCTGGTCTGGTCTACATGTGACTCCAGACCCACAGCAATGTGATTGACTCTTAACTGCCCTCTGGGCAATTAGGGATGGGCAATAAATGCTGTCTAGCCAGCGACTTCCACATCCCGCAAATGAATAAAGAAAAAAAAAATCCTATGAGCTGTTCCTATATGCCAAAAACTGGCAGTTCTAGCATAGGTTCAAGCAGTAGAAGATCAGAAAAGAAAACTTGCTCAATATAGCCCTTTTCAAGACCTCATCATGTCTCAAAGCAGTTTACAACTAATTATTTGCTTTTGAATTGTAACTACTGTTGTATTCATGTAAAGAAGCTACCAACCAGCACCCGCAAGTGACCTGGATTTCACCAGGTCTCCAGGAATATCCTGGGTGGGGCACAAAAATGCCAACGGAAGATGATGGATGGAGTGTCCATCAGCTCCTTGATGCCGTGGAGCTTTTTTAACATCAAGAAGCATGGTGGGAATTTTTCCTACTCAGATGCCCATGGTGCTGATTGAGTGGATAATTAAGAATCTCTCCAGACCGCTGCTCACATTTTATCAGTGATGAGTGGGGGGTCCACATTGGAGGGAGACCATCGGGTGAACCATGGCACCTTCTTTTTCAGGTTTATTGGGGTACCGATGAGGAACCCCACTCCCACCCTAGCACAATGTAGCGTCAATTCCCCCCCATTCCGGCATCCCTCCCCCATGGGCCTTACCAATACCACCCACACCTTGCACATCGCCCCGCTCCCCGATTCTAATACGGCTATGGCCCTGACAGCCCTCTAAGATCATAGCCATTGCTGAATCTCAATGTGTGCGCTCCCAGCACCTGCCACTCCTTAACCATCTGACTGACCATCAGCTCTTGGACATCAGCTCCTTTCTTTCCAGTAGACTGGATCCCAGGAAGCAAAATGCATGTGGAGTTTCCCAGCATGGCTGAAGTGGGATTGCCCCAAGCTTTGTGGCCAGTTGTTACTGCCCTTGCTCTCTTGACAAAACCAGATCCCCCAAAACATTAATAGTGTGTTTTTACTGGCATTGTTTAAAGGATAAAAATTGGCCAGGACATCAGAGAGAACTCCCTTGCTCTTCTTTGTGCAATGCTTGCTACTACTTGAGAAGATAGAAAATAGCCTCAACTTAATACCCCAGCTGCAAAGCAGTAATTCTAAAAATGCAGCACTGTACAAATACTGTACTGGAGTATCAGGCTTGATCATTTTCATAAGCTGGAAGAGTGGGACTCAGAGACCAGATGTCAACCTGTCAGACCGTGACTTAAAACAAAAACTAAGAAGTGAAAGACGTAACAAGGTGTAGAGCTGGATGAACACAGCAGGCCAAGCAGCATCATAGGAGCAGGAAAGTTTGACGTTTCGGGCCTAGACCCTTCTTCAGAAATGGGGGAGGGGAAGGGG